>VXBH01008161.1:1035882-1082018 GCA_013400035.1 Rynchops niger | reverse complement strand
AACTCTCTTGGTTATAATGGGTTTATAGTGCTCTTGAAGGAGCTCTGCCTTGCCTCTTAAAAACCAAAAATGAAACCCCATTATAAAGTGCTATTTTTACAGTGTGCCCCCATTTTTTTCACCAGAACACAGGGACCAGCAACCCAAAGCCCAGCACCACCCCAGCCCCCGCTGCCTCCACGCAGCCCGTTCGAAAACCTGATGGCCCATTTTCACAACACGAGACAGGGAAGCAAGAGAGTTTGGAGAGGACAAGTGGACAAAAAGATGATCTGCAAAGCAGGAGAGTGGCTTGCAATGGTGGGAGCCACCATCTGTCCTACTGCTCTGCTACAGGACTACTTCTGCCATGGTGGGAGGCCGGGATTTGCACCTTTGTGCGCCAAATTATCTTGCGTTGGTGTAAGCGACAGCTTGGGTGTGCACAGAGCTTTAAATAACCAAACCACCCTTGAAAACCAGCCCAAAGCCTAAGGTCCTGTATTTAGGATAGGAAGTGACTGTGGGATCTCACGGTTGGGACCTCACAACTGGTCTGAGCCCTGCTGGTCATGGCCTGGTGCTGGAGGCATCTTCCTCAACCCCAGGCCCTCTTGGGAAAAGCCACAAAAACAGCTGATGGGCTCATACCCTATGGAAAGGAGAAACCTGCCCTCATTCTTTATTCCTTTTTAAAGACCTCTGATCTTCTCTTTTTTCAACCCTTTAATGAACTAACACAGGAAATCCACCAGTCACAAGTGCCAAGAGAAGTGAAGAAACAAAGCCACCAAAGAAAGGGATCTTCAGAAAAACACTAGACAAATCTCCAAGGTTTGCTATTGTAAAGAAGATTAACCTTTTTTTAATCCTGTTCAATTTGATTTTATTGGAAAGAACGAATGAGCTGGACCCACTTGGTGACCCAGGAGGGAAAGCAACCCAAGTCGTCTTGAATAGTCCTCATTGTTTTCCTCATGCAGGCGCTGCTTACCTTGGCTGGCCGGCAGCACAGGGACGGACACTCGGTGACACCCGGCCCACACTTTAGAAAGGCACTAGGGGAAAAAAACCCCATCCTTCTTTTGGCCTACAGGAGATTTTGTGTACGGAGGTGTTTTTTGGTGCAGAGTAGCAGGGTCGGGCTCGAGAACCCCCAATTAAACAAAAGGATGTGCTCACAACCGTAACAAAGGAAGCAGGAAATAAATTTTTATATTAAGCAGTACTTTGCTGAAGTGTTTATACCTTGTTACTGAAAAAGTGCACCCAGTGCTCATAGCATAACCATGTTCAGTGCCTATAAACTGAGGAGATGAGGGGCCTCTTCTTCACAGGGCAAGAACAGTGAATATATTCTTCCAGCGATTAAGAAAACGCTATGTCTGCTTAGTTAGGTGCAGGAGACAGACCTAAAACCGGTATCATGTCAATGGTTAGCCTCCCCCCGAGGAAGACGTGGGCACAGTATTGAATTTATCTGCCCAGATCCAGATGGCAAAAAGCGATGTTCTAAGGTTGGTTTTTTTTACACCAGTCCCATAAACCATCAGCCAGCACTCGTCACTGCGCACAAACCTTTCCCATCCCCTGTCACTCTGACTTTCTCCTCCAGGTCAGGCTCGGGATGGTCGTAAATCACACATTGGTTTTCTAATGTCCACAGTGACCATATGAATTGAAACATCCTCCCCTTCTTCAAGAAAAAGCTCCATTCCCATTTCCAACTCAAGCTCTCAATTGTATCTTAATAGATATCTAAATAATGACCCAGCACTACCCGGGTTTTGAGGGAATCTTCCCTGTCACAGGTTCGACCACTTGAAACCTGTCCCATTAGCAGGAAGGGAGAGCCTTCTTTTACAGGAATTTAATATTTTTCAATAGAACTGACTGTGCAGGGAAAGGAAAAAGCCTACAGGCACGAAAAACCGCATAGCGCCGGTCTGGAAAGTTTATTTTAAAAACATTACTCCATCCTAGGCTGTTGTATGTCAGTGGATATAAAGCTCTTCTTTAAATAACATCCAACTGTGGCTATGCCCTTGGTATGTCCCAAATCTCTTCAGCTTATTGCTAGTATTTTCCAGCACTCTACGGCCAATGCAGCTGTCATACTTGGGCCACCCCTGGCCCTTGTCACCACAGGAGGGGTCCTGCCATCATCCCAGCACCCCAAAACCTCCTTCGGAGCAGGTGACAGCCACACTGCCATGCTGTGCCCGCAACACAAACCTTGTTCTGCACACGGCTGGGAACGTCCGCCAGTGATCGTCTTACACAATAAACATGGTACGAGGGGCTTGTGAGATCAGAGCGACTTTGCCCGTAGTGAGAAGGTGAGAGAGATTTTTGGGTCGGATGCAACAATATGGTGCTGCGCAAATTAAGATTAGGTCCTGGCTCAGGTTAAAGCAGAGCTCCCGAGAGAGGAAGCTCTTCCAAGCTCACAATTTCTCCCCACCGCAAGCCTGGGCACCTGAAAATGGGCACTCTCTGCAGATCCATGTGGACCTGGTGGAGCCACTCTGGTCACTCTCCTTTTCCTTTCCATGCCAATGCACCAGATTCATAAAGTCTCCCCTTATAGTCTATGACAGGAGTGCAGGAAGAAAGCCGACAACAACCACAAAGCAACTTTTTCTCCTTAAAAACAGCAGCAGATGATAGGGAATAGGCGCGTGTCTTTGAGGAAGGAAGGTGGTAAGCGGAAAATTAGATGTTAAGAGTCATTTGATGCTAGAAGAGAGGTTTGAGTTAGCTGGAATTGAGTCTGGGACTAGTTTCTCTGGAGAACTACTAGAGTCTGTGAGGCGAAGCATGATTTGGAAGCACCAGCACTGCCAAAACCCATCAGTTTTTCACACCAGCTGTAAGGCGGCGAGCCATCCGACCCTTCTGCTGGCCCCAATCCTCTTCCTGAACGCCTTGTTGAAAATAATGCCAGAAAGAATGTCTGCCAAGCCTCCTCACTGGGAAGCACCCTACCCTTCCTAGGTGTTCCTTAACATCAGACCCAGGGACTTGTTTTAAAGGAATTAACAGTTTTGGTAATATGTAAAACCGTATTTGCTGGGCACAGCGGACAGCATGAGCTTTCCCTACACAAGCAAACATGGGGAATGTCAGACATCAACCAGTTTCTAACTGCATTTAAATTAATGAATTTAATGGAAAAGCAGAGCGCACCAGGTGGACGCATAAAGTGGTCAAGCATATAACTTTATATTTGTGGATAGACGCGGATCTTCTTTCCTAGCCGATATTTAGAAGCTTCCTTTGCTATTCTACAATGTCGACAGTTGGAGAGTGAAGCTCTTGCAAGGAAAGGGCAAAATATTGTAAAGATTTTAAGAAAACTTATGGGTTTATGTTGACATGAAAAGGGGCTTTAAACAAAAAATCTGCCTCTCAAAGGAGGGCTGCTCTAATTTCTTCTGGCTCTAGCCACATGGTTTAGTGGTCATTTTGGTGATGGCTGGACTCGACGATTTTAAAGGTCCATTCCAACCTAGACAATTCTATGATTCTATGAGCAGGATGCAATGGGTCTAAGTCTTTTCCTTCCCCTAGAAGGGAAGGGGTAGCTGGCTGGTTTGGTGAAATCTGACTATTCCTGTCACGGGACCTGTTTGCAAAGGAAAAGGGAGGAGCAATCCCGAAGCTTCTAATGTGGGAACGCTTCAGGCCACAGGATGGTGAAGCCAATCACAACTAGGAAGTGTTACTGAACGAGACATTGTGAGTTGGCCCTGCACAGGGTTCTTGCTTTAGGAGGAAGGCAAACACTGTTTGCGCAACACTCAAGATTTCAACTGAATCAGTGGTTTTCCTGGCAAAAACTCTACGCTAGTCAACAAAATAAATATTGTTGTTAAACACCAGCAATGACATTTCTGAGGTGGCATGTACGTTCAACACTGCCATGGGCCCTCCTCCATCTCTAGCACAGAAAAACACCAGGCAGCTCTTTGTCCGCGTGCAAGACACAAAGCACACCCACCTTGAGCTTGTGCTCCTTCCTGTTGACGATGACGGCTGTGATTTGCTGGTCCATGAAGATGAGGATAGTCACCAGCAGTGCAGGGATGGCTGCTGCCAGGTACACCCACCACGGGTTCCCTCCAAAAGGTGGGATAAACCAACCCCTCTCGGGACTGGTTGGCTTTTAAGGCAAAGAAAGGAAAACTTGCATTAGAGCCGCCACACAGGAGAGACGACATCCCAAATTCACTTGTACTTCTAGTAATGGGGCTACGGGGAGACACTTGAGGTTTGAGACAATTTCATCCTTCCCATTAACAGCAACAAAATGTTCAAAGTATGGAGGCAGGATTTAGGAGATACATCAGCCAACCCAAATGATGCTAATAAAAAGGACACCATTTGAGTAAAACGGTCCTTTTTCACAAAGCTGACAACTCTCCTGCTTTGAGGGCGAGTCATTTTATACAGGGCAGACGGGGGGAAAAGGGAACCTCTTCCAAAGGCCACTGAACAAAGCTGACAATGACGTACCTTGAATTCACTTGGCACAATTAGTTTTGGTGTGTCCACACCTACCAGGGCATCTATTCCACAGAAAATCAAAATGGACAGGATAATGGCAAAGTCACTGATGAGCTTCCGGGCCTGAAACAGAAGTTGATATTAAAAATTTTAATTAATTCGGATTTTTTTTTTTAATTTTAATTTTAATTCGTATTTTAAAAAAACGAGAAAGGGAAGAAATGGTATTTTACACCAGACAAAGGAAACAGTCACAAACTTCCCTTTAGAAGATGGGAAGACCCGAACTTCCACGACAGATGAGAGGTTCTGGCAGAGTTTACACTGTTTTCTGTTCAAGTAATAAATCAACTTAAGCAGACAGGAAAACAAACTAAGCTTCTCAGCGAAATCCTCAACATGCTGTAAGTCATTGGAAGATGACAACTTAAAGCTGCCACTGGTCAGACCCCGAAATTTAACCGGGCAGGACCCATTGTGCTTGTCTGTATCTGTGGGGTCTTGTAGAGCTGTTTTTCCTTCCAGGCTTCCTGGGCTCACATGGTTACAGATAAATTGAGCCACATTCCAGCCCGGATGGAATTTGTTTCTTTTTTATTAAAAATAATAGAGGTTTGTAACACAGCAGAAGAGTAAACATCCACGCAGGGTAAATCCCTGTGTGTCAAGATGCCAAAAACAAGGCGGGGGTTCAGGTCTCAAAGGGAAACAGGGCTTTGGTATATATGGAAACCACCAGCTCACGTGCATGTTGTGGTAACTTTAGCTGGGGAGACAAAACAAGCAGATGCACCTGAGAGCTGCATGTAAGCTGAGAAAAACCTTGTTTAAAATACATGCAGAGGTTTTTCAGCTCATCCTTATTTTGCATCTGACCCTCAGAGAAGAAAGGATGTTTATGCTTTAGGTCCCTACCAATAACAGGTAGACTGGGCATGGACCGTAGTCGAGTTCAACATTTTTGCACTGATTTCTGAGTATTTCAAACGCTACTTGGTAACATCAAAGACGCACCTCTGTTCTCCTGTCCTACACGGACAGTTCGCTTACCCACTTGTACTCAGTGACAAAGCAAAGGGCTTCTTTTATCCACCCCAAATACTCTGGCTATAAGCAGGGAGATTTCTGCCGTAACGATTAATAGCCCCTTTTGGTCATTTGATCTCTGTTAGAACGTCCCCGCATCCTGCCCCAGAGTCAGTACGTCACATTAAGCTGTGTATCCGACACTGAAAATGGCCTGCAGGACTCTTCCGATTTCTTAAGGCTGATAAACTACATCGTTGCGTATCTCGTCTTGGAAGTCTTGTGGTCAGCACCTTGAAAATCACTGCCACTTCCCCAGGACAGATCATGGCTCATTTTGGCTCTTCTGCTGCTTACTCATGCCCTCCAGAAACGTCGAGAGAGTGACAGCGAAGCAATCCCAGACACGCCTTGGTTAACCATGTTTTTATCTCAACCAAACCAACCTGGCTTCCCTGCAAAGCGTTTCTCCCTCTGTGGGTGACAGCGATACCAAAGGGAAGTCTGATCTTTGCACTCCGAAACAGTAAAAAAACCAGACTGCTGGGGTGAAAGGAGATACCTACAGTGGTTGGAAAATAGCGACTGGTCTTGAATTTCTTCAGGGCCATGGAGCAGGTGTAAGTACCAAAGAAGAGGATGAAAGACATGAGGGTGATGTCAGGGACGTAGCCACAGTTGTTGCCTACAAGTCGTCCTCCGTATTTCAAGCACTCCTTTGTTGTCAGAGATGACCAGTCAATGGTGGTGTTGTACTGCAGGAAAGGGAGAGAACATTTCCATAACGCTGTGCTCATGCTAGGAGAGGAATGGGGACTGAGCATCAGGAAAAATACTGGGAGGAAAAGAGAGGGATGGAGCAGGAGGCTAAAAAACCCTGTGCTTGTGCGCAGGTAGAATGGATTTTAACCTGGACATAGGATGATATTACCTGGGAATCAAGGACAGGCTGAGGCCTTCCTCAGTTCTTCGCCCTCCTCGTAGGCATGCCTCCCTTCTCCTGAGACCAACCATCAAATGCTAAACCCACAAAACCCAGTAAGACTCCTTCTTGTTAATAGAACAGAAGAGGCGACAGGCACTCTCCTCCTGATGGTTGGGCTGATTCGGAGCTGGGGGCTGCTCAGCACTTCCCTAGGCATTATTTTCTGCAGAAGAAGGTGGCCCTCATCTCCAGCCCTTCCAGAAGCAGCCACCCCTCAGATGCTCAGGAACCGCAGCCAGCCAACGGAGGTGGCCAAGGAGCAGTGACGGGCACACGAGGTGCAGCCTGGCCATTAGGAGACCTCGTTGCTATTTCTTCACCCTGTAACCAACCCCCTCGGGCAACGCTCGTGGCCTTCAGGTTTGTGTCTCGGGCTCCTAGTGCCTGCAGATGGTGCCCAGCTCAGAAACCATTCCCTGCCCGCTGGGCCGCTTGATGCCACACAAGAGTGGCCACCACATGAAAAGAAACACAGACAGGCAGGGTCTGCTTTCTTCAGCAGAAAGTTGTTATTCTGTGTCTCAACTCACTTCCCCTGCATCAAACAGAAACATACCTGACCTTGTCAAGCTCCATTTCTTTCTCCTCATCCTCCAAATAAGTGAAATGTGGAAAAGTCAGGGTTAGCTACAGAAAAATCCAAGAACTGTATGGAAAGAGGACCTTCCAAAGGATGAGGTGGCCAGAACCCTCCTACCATTGCAGCCCTGGACACAAGGATCCAACTAATACCCCAGGAGAACCACGTGCATCCTGCCAACAGACACAGATCAGACCGCAAGAACGTGGCGGCTATTAGCAAGTAACCGATATTATCAAATTGTGCACAACAGCATTCCATACACAGGACTACGAGAAATCCTTGGAGGATCAAGTGAGGGTGCCAAAAGGGGCAGTGTCACGTTTTCACGGTGTCCGCGGGAGGGTTTTCTCCCTGCAACCAATTCCTGATCCGCTGTCAGAGCCCAGCAGAAACGCGCGGCACATACAGCCTCCCCAGACCAGATAATCCCCATCCTCCCAAAGGGCACTCACCACCTCCGCAGAGAAATAGAAGGGCTCATCGGCTGACGGCACCATTGTCCCGTTAAACAACGAGCTATTAACTGCAAGAGAGGGCAGAAAAAGGAATACCGTGAAGCATGATGCAAGGAAGGAAAGGAAATTTCAACTATTAAATCCTTTGTTAGCTCCATCAAACTGCAAAGCGAGTCAAAAGTACTGTTCCAGACTGACTCAAAAGCAGCAATCATCAATCCCTGAAAAAAATCGGAAAGAAAAGCCAAAGTGAAACATAAGTGGGTTTTTTTTGGAGTTCATTGTAAAAAAAATATAGAAAACAAGACAGACAATATAGTATTTCACGGTTTTGCGATATTTTTCTAACGATTTCTGGATTAAAAAAAATATCCACAGAACAGTCCTAAGTATTAGTTTAAAATTAATGCACAAGCCCAAAGCTATCCAGAAAGGCAAAATGTATTTCAGAATCCAGCACAAAACACATTTTTTGAGCTAATAGAAAAAGAAAAAAATGAAGCGCAATTGAAATCAGAAGGATGGGGATAATTTGTTTGAAAAGAAGGGCAGCATTCACTGTGACAATGATACATGTGCTCCTTCTGTTTTTGCGGGATTATAAAGCATTTATTTGAAATTTCATTTAGAAATGCAATCCCTCCTGAAAATAGGCTTGTCAGCTACATCCTTGTGTTTTATTTAGCTTTTGCATGTACTCTCATGTCTAATGAGAATATTTAAGTCGTATTAAAGTATCGCATAGCTCACATTTGTTTAGCTGGAGAAAGACTAAGTGCATTTGTCTTCTCTACTCCTGAAATGACACTAGGGTCTAAATAAGCAGTGGGACATCTATAGATGTAGGCAGTCTTTCCCCGGCCCTTGACGAGTAAGATCCACGACTTGGATTTTGATGTGCCTCGAAGTATTATTGCAGATTTTGCTGGCGGTGTCTTCCTTGCGCTGGTGGGACCACAGAATCACAGGATGGTTTGGGTGGGAAGGGACCTTAAAGCCCATACAGTGTCACCCCCTGCCCTGGGCAGGGACACCTCCCACCAGACCAGGTTGCTCCAAGCCCCGTCCAGCCTGGCCTTGAACACCTCCAGGGATGGGGCAGCCACAGCTTCTCCGGGCAACCTGGGCCAGTGTCCCACCACCCTCACAGCAAAGAATTTCTTCCTAATCTTTAATCAAAATCTCCCCTTTTCCAGTTTAAAGTCATTCCCCCTCATCCTAAGGCTCCCCTCCCTGATCCAGAGTCCCTCCCCAGCTTTCCTGGAGCCCCTTTAGGGACTGGAAAGGGCTGGAAGGTCTCCCCAGAGCCTTCTCCAGGCTGAACCGCCCCAGCTCTCTCAGCCTGTCCTCACAGCAGAGGGGCTCCAGCCCTCCCAGTATCTCCAGGGCCCTCAAAGGCGTTATTTTACCATCCTGTGGCAAGCGTGGTGGGGCTGCTCCCAAGCCATGCAAGCTAAGGGCTGATGCACCAACTCTGGAGCCAAAGCTTAATGGCACAGAGATTAAAACCAACAGTAAAAAGCCTGAAGAGGAGCATGAGGAAAGAGGCGTCACCTTCACCCTGCAGCATGACCAAAAAATAACCAATAATCCCCACTTACTTTGGCAAAAAGCAAATAAATCTCCAGTAGAAGCCCCGACAGCTTACCAAGCACTGCTTAAATACCCCAACAGGCATCATCTGCACTAGAGGAAAACCACCGTAAAGGAAGCACCTGCCACCGCATTATGCTTCGCTTCCTAGAACCAGGCACCCTCTTTTGCCAATCTGGGCATTTTTATTCCATTTCCTCATGCACGAGAGAAAGCTTCCAGACTTTCCAGGAGGAAACATTAGCATAAAGGCTAACTGATGTCCTAATGCTCCCTTTGGCATCTGCTTACAAAGCCCGCTGCTGCGAGACCTTCCACAGTCTGGGGCTTTGTTTCCAAGGCATTCACTATGCCGCTGGGATCGCAGCTCGCTTTGGGGTCAGTGTGGATCTCCTCGCTTATCTTCCTTATCTCCTTCATCCTGAGCCGAAACGGCCACTGGTTTACTCTTGCACGTTGAGAGAGAAAAATTAAGAGAGAAAAAATTCTCTTCTGTAGCTCTGATGAGCAGCTGATGTGGAAACCGGCTTATTGAAGGAGCGGGAATTAAATTTGCACTGTCTTCTGCTGAAGGATGCTCCCTGCGCTCATGGAGAGCCCTGGCCATGCAGACACGCGTGTGTTTCGGCATGTTTCAGACCCGCAAAAGGCCGAACCGTCAGTGTCAGGACTGACATGCCAGCAGCTATTTAACAGCCCACTGGAAAATTCCGTGCTTCCGTGCACCAAATCCACCGTGGAAGGCCACGCCACAGTGCGGAGAACAGCCAAAGGCACCCAGCCAGTGCCACTGGCTCTGCCAGCACCGTAACTCCAGCACCCGCTGCTTTACGCACAGAAGCCTCAGATGACTTTTTGAGCTTGTCCTGGACTGAGTTTAAATACGGGATCGCTCCATTAGCTGCTCCGTTCCCAGAGACTTTGCTCTTTCACATCTTCTCCCTCAACTTTGGCAGCTTCTGGAGCGCTTCGTGCCTGAGGTGCCGCAGACTGGGGCAGGTTGGTGCAGGAGAGCTTGGTGGGGCTGGAAGGCTACCTGCCCCAGTACTATCTACAGCACCTCCAGTACTATCTGGTCACTCCTCCTGCTCAAGGTTTATCCAACGCTACTTGAAAAACTAAGGAAGAATCACCCGTAGATGATGATGACAAGGCCATCTTTACATATGGGCTTCTGCCATGCGGTTCCATTTCCTCTATACATCCCAGCTGCACCACCACGTTTGCGCCCAGTCTGTGCCGGTGGTGTTTAGATGGGAAGTAGAGACTTTCAATTCGGCATTGACCATTCCCCATCGTCCTACCTCAAAAAAGAAACACCCCGCCATTCAAATGGAAGCAGAACCAGGCCGACATCCAAGTGCTTGCAAAGATCCTACATTCGATAGCTCACGTGGGCACCCAGCTCCCAGGGATCTGGTTCCTGACACCTTTCGCACAGAGGCGGGCAGCAGCAACCATAAGCGTTTCCTGTTTGACAGGTATGTCCAGATAACCTAAAGTTTGCTTTGAGCGCAAACCAAGTTTCTTACTCACTCCCCATTGTTTGAGGGATCCTGGGAGCGGCCACAGCTTCCCTCATGGTACAAGCCAGCGCGCTTCTCTTTGTATTTGGGTTTTGTAACCTTTTGTTGCTGGTTGCATCACCAGATCTATATGTATGGTGGCTATTTGCAGCCCACGCTCTAGTGATAGGCTGAACTGGATATGCTTCCCTTCCACTCCAGCCAGGAACCGTTTCTGCTTTTCCACTCATACACGCAGCCAGGAGGTGGGAAACCACCCATGTTTGGGTAACGCCCTGAATAAATCCAGCTCCCGCACTTGACAAAACGACACGGCGGATACCGCGAGTGACTTGGTCACCGTGGCAGTGGCCACGGTCACCACTTCTGTCC
This sequence comes from Rynchops niger, assembly GCA_013400035.1. NCBI lineage: Eukaryota > Metazoa > Chordata > Aves > Charadriiformes > Laridae > Rynchops > Rynchops niger. The sequence goes on along the minus strand of VXBH01008161.1, from coordinate 1,070,990 downwards.
CTGCACAACCTTCTCAGAAGAATGCCTTCCACAATGAACAGCCACGGGGATGCAAGGAGACCAGGGGACAGAGACAGCTTCTCCACTGGTAGTGATGCTCACATGGAGGCTTCCCAGGAATGCTGGCTACAAAATCATTCCAGTCGCCACGTAGGGCGAAATTCACCCCCAGCTTCAAAAAAAGGCTAAGACAGGATATCTAAAGAAGGATTAATCTATCTGTTTCTTATAGGCACTGCAGCACAATAGAAAAAGAAAGGAAAGGCAATCTCCTACCTGCAAACTGAAGAGCTAATTAAACATTCTCTTACCTGGATCTAATGGTTCACAGGCACAAGAGTAATGCGTGATATAGTCCACCTTGAACTCTGAGTTGATTGGGTAATGATCTGCCAGCTTAATCATCTTCTTGAAAGCATCGTAAATGAAGATGAAGCTGATCAGGGAGGAAAAACCTTCTTCGGTGAAGCGGGTGAAGTACTTGACGAGGAAGCTGGCATCGGTAGCAACAAGGATGAGACACTGGAAGGCTGACCAAAGGCCGATCCAGAGACGAAACTCCAGGTAGTCAAAATCATTGTCTCTGCAATAAGACAGGGGTGGCAGGAAGGGAAAAATACCGGGGTTAGACAAATGCATGCAGGATGGTGACTTCTCCGTGAGAAGCGGTGACCGCACAGGGTCTGGGACCTGCGCTCATTTAGACTCAGGGAGAGCATCCCCAACAGCCAGGCTCTCCGTTTTCAGCCAGCCAACTCCATAAATGTCTGCAGTTTAATAGCCGAGGTGGCAGAAAACCATGCAGAAGTGATCAGTCTCGCTTACGCCTCCGCTGATAAATGTTACCAACGAATTCAAGCTCTTTCTAGGCTTCCCAGTAAAAATCCTCCCTTGGCAAACACCCACAGAGCTATAAAGGCCTAAACATCCAGCTGTCCAGACCAAGAGCAGCTCAACACTGACAGCTTTCCACCAGCTGAAGACCTAACCACGGTTTACAAGTCTTCAGAAAAGCAATCTCCTGCCAAGCCTTGCACCTGGGAGCCTGCATTTCCATCTCTCAAGCCCTTGCGCTATCTGCAGAAACCAAAACATCAGCAGGAGAAGATCCAGGAATACGACGCAGAAGATGACAAACCCCAGTGCCAGGATGTGGCAGGCTGTGGAGAACAATGGAGAAACTCCATCGTTGCTTCCTGAGAAGTCTGTTTGCCCCTTGAGGCTGCCATGCCCTGACAGCGTGGAGTCCAAAGGCAGGCTCTTAGGACCAAACAAAGGCAAAAAGGGAACACCTGAGCAGATAAATCCCCGCCGGGGAGGTAATGCCCGCTCTGGGGAGGGAGCGGGAGGTGGTGGGGCTGGCAGCCCCAGCCAGCCCATCTTCTCTGGAAGCCAGGATCCCTGCAGTGTTGAAGGACAGAGGAGGAAGGGCAGTTTCTGCAGAAGGTCTCAGAGCAAAGCCTCTAACAGCATCAGAAAGCTCTGGGGAGGGGATGGGGCCCAGGAGTTTATCCCTTCCTTCCCCCAACTACATCAAGTGGTGTAAGAAAAACTGAACGTCTCTCCCTGTGAGCCTGCCTTTAAATAAAAAGCAGCAAAAGATGTCTTCAAGATGCTTCAATGTCTTCAAGACATGCTGCCTTCAAGACATGCTGCCTTCAAGACACCTTAGGAGTGCAAGCTACACCAGATAACCACCCACAGCTCCAAAACTTAACAGCAGAAAAGCACCTTCAAGTCCCTCTCCGAGGCAGGAGGAGGAGGAGATCGCTGGATCGCCCTGCAGCCCAACCTCTCCAGGACCATCTGCAGCGAGGGGACAGGCGTGGGACAGCAGCGGCTCCTCCGGAGAACCGCGCATGCTTCAGAGAGGGCTGAGCTCCAAGCACCAGGGGCAAAACACTCGGTAGGGTGCTTGCAACCTGGCAGAACAGGATGCCTCCAGAGCTGGCTAGGGGCTGGTCCCACCATTTACTCAAGTCCCCACTGCAGACGGACTCCCTCAAACCTTGGGTGATAACAGAAAAAAATGTCCTCGCATCTCTCCCATGTCCAATTTTGCACAGGGCGCCCCAGGCCCCTGTGCCCCACCACCACCAGCAATCCTGGCCAAGAGCGGGGCTCGAGGGCCATTTTCTCCTGCAGGGTATAAAACCACAGAGAACAAAAGAGCACCTCGACCCAGGGGAACCACAGCCTCGTGACCGCAAAAGGAGAGAGAAGGCTGCAGACCAGGCAGGGTGCCAGCTAAAGGCTGGCTGCTGGGCAGCGTCACGCGCTTCCATAAGGAGCCAGGGTCGGATGTCAGGAAGGCTTGGACATGGTCGGGCATCTCCACTCCAACTAAGCCTCTGCCAGGCTTTCTCCTCACCATAGACAAACATCTCAGGGAAGGCTGCAGCCTTCTTACACTGAGAGTCTGACCTGGAAGAGGGGTCAGGAGCAAGGAAGAAACAAAGTGATGATTTAGAAGAAGAGAAGGGAAAATAATAATAATAATAAAAGACCCCAGTGACAGCTCTCTGAAACATCCGGAGCCAGCGCCTCAGAGAGCAGGAGCTGCCATCCATCCGATGGCAGAAGCCCAGATGGCATCCTGACTGCACACCATTGAAGAACTTCTAAAGGTTTTAACGTTTTTGTTGTTGTGTTTTGGGTTTTTTTATTTTACACCTCAAAGTCCTGCAGCCCTTCTGAAGCTCACAGACCGAATGAAAAAGCCCAGGCTGTTTCACATACACACTACGACACCCTAAGTACTTCTGCCGTGATTAATTTTCCTTCTGGAGGGGAAACTTGCCCAAAAGCCCTGCTTTTGTGGCTGGGAGGCAGAAAGGCTGGGGTCCTGCTTCCTGCGGGAGCCCAGCGTCTCGCTTCCCGCTCGGAAACCCACATTCATTTCACAACTGGCATCGGAGAGACCTTGTTCAGGAGCCGAGTTGACCCGGGGTGTCCTGTAGCATCAACCCACTCTGCCCACAACGCAGGCACCCAAACCTAGATGCACGTCTGGGTATGCGAGGCTTTTTTAAATATCTCTACACACACATACACACACACACACGGAGTCAAACTTTAAATGAATCGGTAGATGGGAAGACTTTCTAATTTTTGCTCCCAGCAGGGAACAGGGTGTTGCGAATACGAACCACCACAAACACATTATTGAAAAATCACAGCGCTTGATTCCAATTTCCTTGTGAGAAAGATTCCCTCGAAAAATCACACTCTTCTGCTCCAGCAGGTCGTTAGGACAACAGCTTTTATAACCACCACCTCCTCCTCGGGTTAAAAATAACCACCTTCACGCTCCCAAAACTGTACAAAGTGTTTTTCCATCTTGCTTTTTCCCTTCCTTCCGCGTGCTGCACCTGGGCTGTGACCTGCCTGCCAGATGCCAGCAGCTATAGCATGTTTATTCCTGATTTTATGCATTTATTCCAGGCAAAGAAAGAAAAGAAAGGTGCCATCCTCTAGCTCTGCTGCGGAGCTCTCGCCAGTCATCAGCTTCCAGTTTCCCCCCTGGACTAATCTAATTTTCTGCCCATTTTTTACAGTCGGAGCGTTCTGTGAAGCCATTTGGGCTTCCAACCCTGATTATAAAATAATCAGACCCTGCCCGTTTCCTCCCGCCCTGTGCTATTTCCCAGCCACAGCTCACACTGCCGCAGGTATTATCCCGGGAGTTAATCATCAATGAATCAAATTATCAAATAAACCATCTCAGTCCAAGAGAGCCCACTGTGTATGTGGGGACACATGGAAACACACTGTCTGCCTCAGCAGAAGCTCCGTGCCTCAAAAGACTTCTCCAACACGTGGGGTATTCACAGGAAAGGCACAATTCCATGCTCTCAGTTATTTCTGAGTAACTGCCCGCAGAGATTACATGTAATGAGGAAGGAGATACAATTAAACAGCCAAACATATACCATGTCTCCTGCCTTACTGCGACCTGCAGCCATGCTCAGCTTAATAATTCAATAGACCTTTTCTAAAAATAACTGCCAACGGCCAAAGAGCTGTTCCACATCACAGGCGACTGCTTTTGAAAGGAAGCCCAGTAACGCCTTAAACTCCAAAAGCTCTTGGTTTTGTGTACCAGAACACAAGTCTTTCACAACTTGCGGTGCTGTGAACGCTCCCTGATGGGGAAGGGAGGGCTACGAGCCATTTGGGGCGTTTTCTGTATAACCTACGATGACCTTCTTGCAAAACACCATCCAAAGTACCCTCAGTCCTACACATAAAATCCCCAACGAATATGCTGATTCCTGCAGGGATTCTCATTATATTTCGGCAGGGTTGCAGACGTGGGAACGGTAAATGAGAACACCTAACAAAACGGGCCGCCTTCAGCTCTGGGTGTCAGCTATCATCACTGCAGCAATGTTAACACGGAAAAAAGGAAAAAAATACAGAAAAGGAAAAAAAAACAAACCCAAGAGCATTTAAGGCAGCAAAGCTCCACTGAAGAATTCTGGGGACAAACAGAGATCGAGAGCTGTTTCTATCATAGGCACTTTTGCTTTTATAAGTATAGAATCATGGAATGGTTTGGGTTGGAAGGGACCTTAAGGATAATCTTGTTCCAACCCCCTGCCCTGGGCAGGGACACCTCCCACTAGACCAGGTTGCTCCAAGCCCCCTCCAGCCTGGTCTAACAGCGATTCTTTCAAATGAGTACTAATTTAAGGACAAATTTTTGGTAACCTTGACACCTGCGGGATTTCGTTAGTGAAATCACCAAGCGTTGGGTTCCTTTCTTTGCTCCTATAGGAAGCAGCCAGGGAAGCCCATGCTGGGCCTGGGGAAGAAGAGGACGCTGATGGTAACTAGTGTGACCTTCTCATGGAGGACAGACCTGGCCAAGAACATTCAAGAAGCCCCAAGGAGATAGGCACCCCCACAGCGGGCAGTGCCCTGCGACATGCGTGCCTGGGAAAATCCCCGATGTGATTGCGCTGCAGTCTCAACGAGCAACAAAGAGATGTTTTATTCCATGCACTAAATCCCCTCCTTCCCCACCGCTAGCCGTCTCCTTCCCTAGCTAGTGTTTCATTAGTGCGAGACATTCCTCCTCTCCTCCCTCCTCCACCCTGGTACTTACTTGCTGAAATTGAAGAGGAGCCGCTCAAAGACAAGGACGGGTCCTGTGCTGCTCAAAATGGTCAGAGGCTGACCAGCAAAAAGGCAAAATATCGCACCGGTGACTGCTGTGCCCAGAAAGCTCTCCAGCACGCCCTAGGGTAGACACAGGGGAGAAGTGAGTTCTGCTGAATAACCCTTTTTATCAGTGCTGTTGCAAGAAAACGAGGAGTTTCATCAGCGACCGGTCGTGTGCTGTGCGCCGAAACGGCCAAGACTAAGGGAGGACCATCTTCAGCCCTCTCCTGCGGCTGCACGCAAAGTTGTGTTCATCCCACACAATTCATAGTTAGTCAGGATAACCAACACCCCCCACTCCCCCCCGCCAACTTCTTATTTCTGAGGCCCAGAGTTTAATAATGCTATATTCTATTTTCTGTTTGGCGAGGGGAGGGGAGTGTTTTCAAAGACCACTTGAAAGACTTGAGAACTCCTCGAATATCTCCCACGTCTTCGACAGTAACGCTGCCCGTCTGCAGGGCAGAGGATGGCCAGAAGACAGCGCTGACATCCTCCAGGACAACCGAGGCGGGGTGTGTGTGTTTTTTCTTTCTCCAGTTGAGCGGGCACTCTTTCTACACTAACAAGTTGCCTCTCTTTCAAGCAACTGTTTTAGTAAGCGAGACGCAAACCAAACAAGGCTACTTCATCCAGCAGGCGTGTTGAGACCCAAGTTCATCAGATGTCACCAGCAAGTCATAAATTCCGTATTTAACAGGCTCTACAATTACCTTTGGCATGTGTGGCAAAACAGCTTCACTGGAGAAGGATAAAAGAACACGCCTGATGCATTCTTGGATTTTCACATCCAACTATAGCTGGACAATATCTGCTTTTAAAATGCAAAATGTGGATGAAATATAAATGGCAATAAAATGTGATTATTGACTGAGCGTGCGTCCTTCTACAATAACGGCAGAATTTGCTGGACCTTACCTCATTTGCTCTTATGGAAACTCCTCTGTTTACACTTGACTGAGTTTTAAAGGAACAACGAGAGCATCATCTTTTACTGACCAAGACATACAGCCGCCAGCATCACCCTCTCCAGGAATACTCACCCAACAGCCAAGGGCACATTTAAGCCCTTTATGTGCTTCGTCGTAGCCATGGCTGGATCAGCAGCCTCATTAATACTGCACGTGCCAAGAGACCAGCAATTAATGGCACAAGCAGATCCTTCTTCCCACCCAAGATAAACAGCAGGGTCAGAGTTGCAGTTTCTGTGACTTATCAGTGGCAATGGGAAGAATTTAAATTAAATTTTGTGGCTTTTTTTCTTGGAAAGACCCAAGTTACTCTTTACACTGAGGCAAGTATATTCATACTGTCATAGGTCCAACCAGTATGTTACTATGTAGAGCAGAACATTATTTTTTATATCTACTAAATTACTAGCAGAACTTTCTCTAAAGCAATCATAAACCATTTTTTTTTCTGGCCACAAACATGATCTCAAAATACCAGTGGTCAAACACTGTTATTGCTGGGTAATTAAAGCAGCAGCATGATGGCTGTGCAGAGAAGCTGCCAGAGAGGGGACGGAAATGACCTTGGCCTTGGCAGGAGGTGACATCCTTGGTCCTTTCCATTTCTAAGTGCTATTGGTGACCCCATCCGTCAGCCCCGGCCCTTGCAGGCACCAGTGCAAGGGAGATCTGGTTGCTCTGACACCCTGCAACCACGTACAAGGGTTACACAGCGCGGTGGGGGTTGGCAGGGTCCTCTGGAGATCATCTTGTCCAACCTCCCGCCAAAGCAGGGTCACCCAGAGCAGGTTGGACAGGAGTGCATCCAGGCGGGTCTTGAAGATCTCCAGAGGAGACTCCACAACAGGCTTTGACAGGGGACATGGACGGGAGCCTGTGAGCCTTTGGGGGCCCGGTGAGGATGAGACAACTGCTCCTGGGGCAAGGAACGGCATTCGCACAGCTGATCCTCCTCGCTCCTCCCGCATTACTCACGGAGAGGGCCCTCGCGGCCAGCGCATCTGGAATCTCTTTTCCCTGCATTCTTCCACGTGTCTGTAGCTAAGAATAGTGTCTTTTCTCAGAAACATAAAACTCTGAAGTGAGCTTTTAAAGAAACGTTGGCCGTGTCAGGCTCTCCGGGGCAGGCGGCGCGGGACGGGCGGTTTTTAGTGCCTGACCCAGCAGTAGTCACAGAATTATTTACAAGAAACAAGAAGTATAAACTGTGATGTGGTAGACCCAAAACTACTGTTTTCTATGAGGAAAAAATATCTGGGCTTCTAGTGCTGTTCCGCCACCGCAGAAGCTGGCGCAACCTTCCCTTACATTTCAGGGAATAAAGATTTGGCACAGCTCATGCCCTTACATATCTTACACAAACACACACTTCCAAACGCTTTTCCACTGTGGGAATATGCAACGGTTTGAGCATCGCTTGACATGAACCTGGTCTCCGATCCCACCGAGCAGGTCCCTGGAGCTCTGGGATACTTCGCTCTGGCTCTGGTGACAGAGGGGTGAAGAACACGCAATTCTGCTCAACCTGCCGTCAAAACCATTTCCAGGCTCCTGCAGCAGCCAAAAGACCCAACGCCTTTTCAAACAAGGGTGGTGAATGGTTTGGTGAAGGGAGGTGGCAAAAGAAAAGCCAGTGGTGCCCAGATTCTCTAAACCTCTCGTCCACCAGCGAACTGTTAAAAAAAAAAATGCTGGTACTTCACTTTTTAATCAGTACATGAATAAAATCCAGTCAATTCAACTGGTCGTTGTTATGTGAGAGGCAAGTAAATGTTGAAGCGGATAAATTAGAAAATAATAGTCAGCGTTCTCCTGCACAGAGCCGTGGCTATGTTATGGACTGACCGGAGGGATTTTGGTTTTTCTAGCAACTCAGTGATGATTTTCCTGCACTTCTGTGAATTGAAATTTAATGACAAACTGGCTACGGGGAGCGGGCGGCCGTGGGGACAGAGTATGTGAGCTCACAGCATGTCTGAGACACACTTTGGCGAAATGAGACTGTCACATTCAACAAATGAATACCATTTTAGATCGGAGGAAGGCTGCACACTCAGTTATAAGCCCAGCGAGAAGGCTTGTGAGGTTCTTGGGAGAATAACCTCACCCCAGCATGAGAGGTATTAAACAAAGCACATTTATGCGTCAGCCCTTGGCAGGTGGCACAGGAGTCCCCCAGGAATACAGGGATTATGGGCTCTTCTCCTGGAGGCCTACCTTCTCCTGTCACCCCTCCAACTTCCTGAAATGCAAGGCCGTGCTTTTTAAAATAATTATTAATTTTTTTTTTTCATGAGCATTAAGAAACTATACTGCCAGTTTCAGTGGCAAAAAAAAATATTTTGCTCCTTAGTAATAAATGTTCACGGGATACAAAGGTTAACAGAAGAGACTTTTGGACACAATAAAGTGATTATGGGCACTAGATTTGGAACCAGGTAACACTTCCCCTTCCTCCTCCTACTTGGAAGACTGTACCTCGGATAGGTGCAGAGCAGACAGAATGGTGGTGGATCCTGAAGGCTATTCCGTTCTCTGCTGCTATTTGCTATTATTTCTTTTTAATTGTGCATCACGCATCTGCTTGCGTGACTGCCGAGGAGCTGAGTTTCAGAAGAGGTAAATTGCATTTACGCAGTGCAGGGGGAAGTTTGGCATTCCACCAACTACTGAATCTTACTCTATCCTGTAATTTATCACGGGGCAGTCTAGAGCTCCAGATAGGTGCCCCCTTTTTCTATGTTTGGTTTAATTAAACCTCCCTAAATTAATAATTCAGACATTATCACTACGAGCTTAATTATTGTTAGGAGATGCAACGTGGCTGCACTGAATCTATCCAAATACAACCTCCTATCTTTTCTTCCTCTTCAAAAAGCCAAAGGAATACTAAAGTACATGGATAGAGTGTAATTCTGCTCCAGAATCACGAAGGACCTACAGCAGCCTCAATACAGAACCCCTTTCCTTTAGACTTCATCTAAAACTGAGCCAACCTTTGAAGCCCCAGCGTTCATCTCCACCCAGCCCGTCTCTGGATACGCAAAATGGTTCTCAGGATCTGAGCTTCCACTATTACGAAATTCGTGTTTCTAAAGAACTCGCATTTTCCCTCCTCTGTCACATCTCCTGATTTACTCGCCTTCCTATGAATTTTAGGATTTTCTGTTCGCCTGAGAGGCAGAAGTCCAGGGCTTGTAAGAGTCACGCAGAGGACACAGAGCGCTGTGCTCTGATGACATGGAAAGTCTGAATCAGACTTAGTCAACTTAAGTGGACTGAGCCGGTCCAACCGAGACACAAACACAGAGTAGATCAGAGGAACTTCTCTCTATGGAAGGAGCAAGGACCTTCTCTGTGGCCTGGCCATCTTTCAGACACCATTTAAGGTAACTCTTGTACAATTTTTCAAAGGACAGCCCTCCAACAGCAGAGAAAGCAACCCAACTTTCAGCGAAAACACAGGATACCTCTATTAATTGTACCCAGAATTCAAGCTTTGTCGGTGGCCAAACAGCCCTCTGACTGTAGCCAGCTAAAGGCAAACGACATCTTTGTTGCTTTGAAAAGCTCCTGCTGACCTGCATGTTCTCCGTAGCATCGCCAAGCAATCCTCCGAAAGTGATAGCGTTGGTCACTGTGGCCAGGTAGATGAAGAGAATGGCTGAAAGGGCTTGAATATTTAAAGCGTCGTAGAAGTCGCTGGCGAAGAACGGCGCTTTCCTCTTTATGTCTTTGATTAAGCCACCACAGAATCTGAAAAGACAAGCAAGAGAAGACTCGTGGCTAAATGTTTCCCAGTGAAAGTCACCGAGATAAGTAATCGGAAACCTTGCCAGAAATGAAGCATTATCAGAAAGGGGTGAGATCATCACATTACATACTAGTCTTATCGGTCCAGGGATATCACTGAGATAATGCTGTAAAGAAAGATAAAATCTTGAGCATGTGATACAGCTGGAAAGAGACAAATATCAGGAACATCAGCCCTACTTCTGCTGAAACAGACCCCTGAAGTTCGCAGTTCAGGAATCTTGTCTGTTGGGGTCTTTTTCTCCCAACTATATTGGTTGATGTAATAAAATATATTAACTCTAGTCTAAATCCCTGCCTAAATTTCTCCACGTGGCAGACACACGGGTTGGGTGAGTCAAACCATCTGCTAAATGGAAAAACGCTTCAAACCGTTAACCAGAGATAGAACTAGAAGTAAAAATGCAAGTAAGTGAAATCATCTCGGAGCGCAAGACAGCTACACTTGCAGATGTATTTTTTTTGTACTATCACAGGCAAGACCGTATTTAACTCTTATATACTCCACATGGCTCTGACGCTGCCAGCATGAAAAACGTTCCTGTTTTGCCTCTTGTTCCTGTGTAGACAGTTCACCACCACCGCCAGGACTGTTCAGGGGCTCTGTACGCAGGAGGAAGGTGGCAGACAAGCACACATTACTTTCTGACCCAGAATCAGGACGTTATCAACTGCCCGGTAAGCACCAAGGTGTAATTTCAGACTTTTCACCTGGAATTTAGATATTCTCCTAGAACTTAAATAAATATAATAGAGTGGGAGGGAGGGCACGATGCCACCATGAAAACCTGTGTATTGGCCCTGAAATGCTGAGCACACCGTTTTATGGCCACCTGAACTGCATTCCCACTCTTGTGGACTTTTATATGGCATACAAGCAGAGTACTAAAGCAGAGAGTAAGGCCTCGGGCTCTGTTACCTTCTGTATTTCTACCCCATAAAAGCCTTCATCTGTGCAATTCAACCACTGCAGGAATGTCTGGAAAAGGGAACATCTCTGCTTTTGGCTAAAGCACTTCCAGTAATCCAAGTGGAAACTGTAGCTGCGCCCGCCACGTTTACACCCCTTATGGTTCATCTAACTTCACAGACTTTCAACAGCCAACACCTACCTGGGCCTTCTTTCATTTTTGAGTGCCTCATTTAAGACACTTTGTAATTTGCTGAGGCTGGACATCCAGAACCCTTCAGACAGTCTCACACTGGGCACTAAAAACCCCAGGACACGTGTTGGGGTCCCAGCTCGACCTACACAAAACTATGTTGGGATGGAAAGCAGAAGGGGTGAAATGGTTCTGGCCAGGGGAGCATTGCCACCTTGCTTGGGTCACACCAGATCCATCACGCCGAGCGGTACGTTACCCACCTGCCGGTTCGTTGAAGCTCTTCACAGTCCCCATGGCCCCCACCGCCATGTCCTCCATCATGAGGCGTGTCTCCATTCATCTGCAGGTTCTCTCCACCAGAGTACATGTTTTTCCTAGAAAGAAGGCAAGCCAAACTGAAGCTCACTGCACTGCCCGTGGGCTCCACAAAACATAATCCACACACAGTTCCTCCAAATGAGCGTCACACAACCTATCCTGAAGCCGCGTTGTACAAAGGAGACCAGAAGGCTGACCTACTGGCAGACAGCATAGAACGTAGCGTGTTAGAAAGACCAAGCAGAACCCCAAAGAGGCTGGATAACCACAATGGATGTTACCATATGCCTACAACATCACCTTCAAAGAATTGCAAGAACGTCCTCCCTCCAGCTATTAAGAAAGACCTGAAAATATCTAAATAATCAGATGCAGGTCATGCCGCAGGTGGTCAATAAACCTGGTGTACCCAAAGCAGCAGCTCTTCCCATCACCTTTTCAGAACTGATGCACACTGTCCTTCCTCACGGAGCTAAAATCGCCTGTCTGCCGCTATTACCTTTTATCTGAAGAAGGAAGAGACTTGGGGGGCTCTATCCTGATGGCTGGATCCCATTCCCCCGGGGGGAGCACGATGACTTCATCCAGAAACTCATCGATGCCAGCGATCAGGTCCTGCCGGTCCTTGGCTTTATAGGCAATGTCGTGGAACACCTGCAAGGAAAAGACAGACTCCATGGGGAAACGGTTTGCATCTTCTGTAGCCCAGGCTCCAGAGGCAACTACCGAGTTTTATTCTACAAAACCAACTTATTCGTTCTCAAAAAGTATCAGGACACTCGGCACCAGGGTGTGTGAACCTCAGGAAAGCCCCTTCCTTTGGTTGGTCATTCAACGATAGAAGCTCTTTTCTTAACAGCTTGTTTCTAATTTTTAGCAAAATATCCATTTCTAACCTTTTAAAAATGTTACTAAAGCAATTAACCATTTTGCTTACCCCCCAAAAAATTTCCCTTTTCCTATAAATAAGGAGTTTTGATTATCCTTTGAGAAGCCACTTTTACAAAGCCACAAAAAAAGCGTCAACCCTCTTTTCCTACCTACTTCACTCTACCAAAAAATAGGTTAGTTTTCAGCCCTGTGACCTAGAAACGATGACAATATTTACTCAAAAATAAAAACAAGAAGCACAAACGACTTTTGCTAAAAAAGTCAGTATTATTGATGAAGAGTGAATGAGAGAAGAGAGGAAAAAGAGCATTAATACTGAATTTTACAGAAGTCTTTTGGACTGCTTGGAGTGAAGGTGGCTCAGCCCACATGACAGACTTAATAAGAACAGTCGGGGGTAGGAAGGAGGACTTTGGGGCTATGGAATGACAGAAAACAGAAGAGTCGAGACCAGGCGAGCGGTAATTAAGGGAACTGTAGGAGACCAGAACAACATAAGGAGAAAGCAAGAAACAAACACAACATAAATCAGCCCAGACGCGCAGAGCCCACGGGACACTGGAAGAAAGAAGCTGTAAATGAATATTGAAAGCCCCATCGTCTCAACAAGAGCAACACACAACAGCACGTCCTGGGTGTGACCATTTCTGCGGTAATTACCTGGAGCGTAGCTGCGGGTTACTGGCATCCTGGAATGTGACACCAGGCGTGCACCATGACAAGAGTAATTCAGAGATTAATTCACAGTCTATTTGAAAGAGTGACTGCTATCAGGAAAAAACGCACGATGGGCAAAAACTTCTTGTAGTCATGCTTTCACAAAAACATGAAGCCAGATGAAATAATTATGTGAACAGATGGAATTAGGAAGTGATATTTGGATATTTCAAACTTATGTGCAGCCTACCCATGCGTCCATTCCAGTCAACCACGCTGGAGGAAAGGACATCATTATTAGCTTATGAAGTGAAACCTGGGAGAACGCATCTCACACGGGAGAGGTCAAGACACCTACCTCATCCGACATCAGAGTGGCGATGGCTCGGCCGATCTCATGGTAGGACTTTGCTTTGCCCTTCGGTCCCAGTAGAATGAAGAGAAATCTGAAAAAACAAAGATTGTTCTCATTCAGGATAAAAAAATGGATCACTTATCACTTACACAATATCTAGACATAAATTCAGCTTAAAAAAGCTGTGGCCCTTGTTAGAGATCTGGTGTCATCCAGCTAAGTTGGGAGCAGAGGTTACACCCTGCAGCCCATCATGCTTACTTGGACAAGCAAGACACTACCCAGAATTTTTCTCCTTAAAAGCCTTAAAAGTAGCCTTGAGACCACTACGGCCAAATGCTATCACAACCCTACGCAGAAGGCGCTACTGTCCAGCAACCTAGACTTCGGGATGAGATGAAGAAAAGACGTTCTTCCAATGCCCAGTGCCTGGAAGTGAACTACGCACAACAGATGTGGCTCCAGTGCTGAGCGGTTGGGAATCCATGCCCTGTGCACCACAGAAAGCCCATCCACCTCCATAGTGACTTACTTGATCACGTGTTGCTGGTACAGAGGGAAGATGCTATTAACAGCTTAGTTGTTAAGGAGGCAATTTAAGGCGCAAACCTATTCCAATGGTAGACACCATCAGTGAGGGTGGCTACATCTACAAAGTATTAGGAGTTCATTTCTTATATGATCTCTTTGGGAAGCAATTCTACCCAAGTCAATGTTAACGAAGTTTGGAAGAACACCACGATACGAAATTTGGAGATAGGAAATTACTGCTCTTGATCTTTCCTGCCCTTGCTTTTGTCAGTGCTAACGTCCTATGAATGAGGACTCGCCCACACGGCATTATGTTCTAATGAGATTCCTTAATGGAAAAGGCTATACATGGGAAATGGATGGTTTTGGCAATAAAATTGTCTACCAGTTGTGCCAGAATAATAGGAATGCTGGTGAAAGGTGACTGGATTTTCCAACCTCTTAATTGACACTCATTAGAAAAAGTTTTAAGTATGGCCTTAAGGTTGGTTGGATCTTCAAAGGTACCTAGATCCTCCTGGCCTGGAATGAAAAATTAAAAAAAAACCACGACCATTCAAATAATACTTAATTCAGGAAAGATCTAAGCCTTATCTTAAACACTCCCATTTCCTAAATTATGTTTTGTGTCAATGCTGAAATGGTAAAAGCCATTACCTCCTGTAGAAATACTCTAAAGTTGACTTCATGCTGTAGACAGGTGCCAAGCTGGCAGTTACTTACTCACACAACATCTACAGCCTTGGCTGTAGAAACAAGAGCTTCCTATAAATCCCCTGTTCGGATTTGTCCTAGGAAAAAAGATTTGGTTCATGGCTATGACATGAAAATACATCTGTCTTCATGCTCATCTCTTCACCTTGCCAACTGGCTTGTGAAGAAAGCCCTGTTCCTTCTGTTGGCCATCTCACATCGTGGCCAACATTCGGTGGCCTGTGGGACTTCAATGGAGACCACCATGCCGGTCAGACGGTCTCGTTTCAGCCGGACTCTAACTAGTGACCTTGAGATAAACGTCTCTCTCTCTGTCTCACACATCAACTCATCCTTGCAATTAGCAACAAAAGAAGACACATGGCAGGAGACCAACTTCTCCATTTCACCTAATTTAGCAAAGACTGGGAATTACTGGGGCAATTTTCAGCAAGCTCAAACAGAAACACTAATAGCTGCTCAAAACAACTTTAAAACTTCCCGAATTGAGCCTTTTTCCAATTACAGCTGTACCTTTCAATCAGTAATGGAAAATAAACACACTATAACCTTTGCTAAGCTGCCTCATCTAAAACCTTTTGCATTACCTTCCAGTGTGAATTTGGGTTAGCTTCAGCTTCCAGGCATAAATTTCAACTGTCTCCCATAGCGAGACTGAAGAACCCTCGATAATTTAATTCCTTTAAATATCCTCCCCTATCGATCCAGTCACCCATAGCCATCTGTCAGTCAGGCAAAGCCATTGGAGGCTTTTCTCCTCTCTTCAGTCACTTTGATGGCTCTTCTGCGAACCTTCTCTGATGTATCAGCATCTTCCTCAGGGATATCATCCAAGAGCTGGCAGTTTTGGCAGTGCAAATACACAGACGAAATAACCTACGTTAACTGTATGTTTTCTCAAAAGCTGCTGATAAAACGTGCAACAGAAGAGGGTTGAGAAGGGTGACACCTCACCAGGAGTACTTCTCCCCTTACAACCACCGTATTTAGCATTATTTTAGCCTCCTGAATCAAAATATCATGAGGTACTAACTCAAATGTCTTATAAGATATATTATATCCAAACAAGTACTTTCTATTTTAAAAAAAATCTGAAGTCCTATTAAAAAAAAGGCATCAAGATAGGAGGACGGGATCCATAAATACATATTAATTGATATTACTAAAAGTAATGCTTCCTAATCAAGTTCTTCCTGAGGCTTTCCAGTGCTTTCCCTAAGGTTCACAGGGAGGTGAGTAAGCCATACACGCCTAGGTCATGTCCTCTGCTCTCCTCCTACCTCCTGGAACTTTCCTTGTCTTTCATGAGTCATTACAAAACAACATGAAAGACAAACTGTTCCTCAGCCAACTCTTTTTAAACCCTAGGATGCAAATTATCCAAATACATTAAGTTGAAAAAAAGACTCCTAACTTCAGAAGTTGCTGTTCTCCTCATTTTCCAGGGGAGCGAGACATTTTCTAACCATCTTCTGAAATAATTACACCAGCTGTCTCTCTTCCAACGCCTAACAGAGGTACCTGAACACTCTTGCGTTTACTAAAATCTTCTTGAAAACAAGCAGCTTGTGACAATTTCTAAATTCTTTTGTCCTGACCGATTCAGCTTAGAATTGCCTTCAGCATGTAGAATGAGACCTTTTAAAGGGCCAAAATATTACAAACACAAAAACTTTAATGCATTTTAGTGGCTTGGACGAGATTATGTTTGCATGCATTTAATATTTAGTTATGAATACTTCCACCTAAGAAAGCCCTCCCTTCTAGCTGCGACATAGTCCTCTCCTCTTCTTCTGCCAAGATGAAAGCCAGCACAGAATTCCTCTCCGCTGCACACAAACGCGTGCTGAGTTATCAGATGTCCACTTCTGATACCTAGCATTGCTAAGGATGCTTCAGCAAAGAGAACGTGAGGTCTCACCTCATACCACTGAGCTCAAAGGCTCTCTGAAGCAGTAGAAAAATTCACTATTTCTCCTGAATGCCCTGGACAACAGCTTACAGACAGGGCTGACAGCCCTCGCACCCAGGACACCTGGTCTTGAACTTCATATGACCGCACCAAGCGCTCCGAATCCTTTGCTTCCAAGCTGATAATGACCCAGAACTCAGTAAGTTATTATTTTGTTTTACCTAAAGCACTATTCCTCCTCTCGTTTTTGCACGCTTTACCCTTCGTAAGCAGAGGTTGACCACCGATAATGGCTGATTCACCTTTTAATCATATGGACTATGCCACCAAACCCAACAAGAATAAATTCGTTCTCCCAGAGAAGTAATTCCAATTCGAAATGGACAAATGTGCCCTGGCCAACACACCGTAAACCCGGCCAATGCACACAGAGGATCTAAACATGCATAAAACAGCAATACTGTGCCCAAGCCCAGTAACATGGTGTTGTGGAGCTAACAACCTGCTAAGAGTGAACACAACCCTCCTGGACCTTAGTGAGAAGTGACACCAGAGACTGTGGGGCAGAACTTCCATCTAGTTTGCCCCAGGAAGCAACGAGGCTTTACGTGCTGTGCTCCTGAGAAATTTGGCTAGAAACCTCCCTGAAATCACATGAAGAGCACACTTAGGAAGTGGGGAGTGACTCCAAAGTCAGTCCAAAACTAATATTTTGCCATCCATTTGTGACACCCTGCAAGAAATTAATAACGTCCAGGACTATCAAGCTCCCACATGGGTTAAGGGTCATGGTGAAAACTGTCCCAGGACCAAGACTCACCATGGTCTCTCCGCAAGCCGACCACCAGCGCAGGAGACAAGGTCACTGGGTGTCCCATGCTCTCCCCTCAGACCCCCTCCCCCCCCCAAAAAAAATTAAAAAATTAAAATACAAAGAGGAAGAACAACTAAAACAGGATTCAAATTGAGCCTGCTCATCCATGCCTACCTCCCAAATCTGGAGCAAGCAAGAGCAGCAACTCTGTAAGGGTTAAAAGGCACCTACAGGAAGGAAACTAAGAAAGGTCCTGAAGAAAATGTTATTTTTGAGAGGGGTGGAGGGAAGCAGCCCTTCTGTTGTTGGACACCATGTGAGATGCCTGCAAGGCATCCAGCAATGCCAATAGAGATACACGTTGATGGACTCAAGGGCTGAAAGAACAGCCTCCTGATGTGTTTTTCCAGTAGAATCTACAGCTTGGGCCACTGATGAAAGGAGCACAACTTCAG
The DNA here is from genome assembly GCA_013400035.1 of Rynchops niger. Lineage (NCBI taxonomy): Eukaryota > Metazoa > Chordata > Aves > Charadriiformes > Laridae > Rynchops > Rynchops niger. The sequence goes on along the minus strand of VXBH01008161.1, from coordinate 1,053,287 downwards.
ACTGCAGTAACAAAAGGAGATGGTGAAGTGTTTGGTCTGTCTTCTATTTCCCACAGGTGATCCTTCAAGTTTTGGGCACCGTACCAACACGGCAAGCTTCTCACATGGTGTCCAACAAACGAAGGCAGACAGACAAAGGTAATCCTTTGCTGCCGGATCTCCCATTTCCCAGAGCAAGTCCTTCTGCTGGAAAAACTGCTAAAGGACACAGATCCGAAAACCATTTCAATGCTGTAATTAACGAGCAAGACACACATTTCATCCTCACCTACGAAGAAGAAAAGATGCCTTTGGAGTTAAAAGCTGAAGCGAGGAGAATCTGACTCCTGGTTCTGCCACATGCTTCCGAAGTGACCTTTGGGCAAGTTGCTTCATTTCATTTGAGACTTGTAGACTCAGGCAATTTCCCAGCACTACATATTAGACTGTGCAAGTCTGTGCAGCTTATCTCCAAAAAAAATCTTTCCCTTGCTCATTCTTCATCTTTTTTTCCCCCCATCAACATTACATTAACGCAGCAGACCTCAACACATAATTGCACATCTCTTTTATGAACGTAAAAAGCTACACATCCATTACCTTGTCCAGAGGAGAAGCAGCCATACCCAAGCTGTGGTGCAAGCGCTGTAGCCAAATGCTTGCCAAAACGAGGAGGTCATAGCATCGCGCAATTACATTCAACCTGAGAAAACCCAAGTCCTTAAAGGTTTTTTCAATCCGATCAGTAAAAAGAAAACTTGACACAGTGAAAAGCTGGGGTTCCCCCTATACCCATCTCAGATCCCCGATTTTTATTACTAGGGCTGTATGAAAACACCCTGCTGAGAAACTTTTCCTGGAAAGTTCATCACATCTTGCTGGTTTCTTTTAAATACAAATTTACTTTCAAGTAAAGGAAATACTTCAAATACTTAGCAAGGAAGCGTGAAGGAAAACAACATAGGGAGAATTTACGTACCCAAGGAAAAGTCATTTCTACACAGGAAAACCTCTTTCTACAAAGCACCCAAATTTCTGTAACTTACAAGAAAAATCCAAGCCAAAGAATGTGTGGAGGAAGAAAAAAACAAAACAACCAACAGCAGAAATCAGTAACCCATTTAAGCGGAAGCCTACATGTTGAATACTGTCTACTTTACGCACACCATAATCCTTCTTCTTCCTACAGTACTGGGTCAACATGAATAAGCCAAAACAGAGCAAGGACTATAGATATCATGAGCCTTTCACCTCTCCAGGGCTTGGTGTCACATTTAAATCTCCATCACAAGACTGAGGTCCAGCTAAGGGATGCGGCCAATGCCCTGATTCTTTGACAGTCCTACGTAAGCTATGGCTGTCCTCTCCCCGCAAACCCTGGCCGGTCAGTGCTCTGCAAAGCCATTGAGATGGCTTCATGCCTTTCGGCACGCTCTGTGACACCATGTCACTGCTGGGGATGCTTCCCCGCTTCTCCCAGCCCCTCGGGAGGGCTCCCCCCATCCCTCTGCTGCTGATCCAACAAGCCCCGTGACCGTCACCTCTTTGGGGCAAGGCACTGTGCTGGCTCCTGCGACATATTCGGTGTATTTGTAGTTGCTAAAGAGCATGAGACTTCCACCTAATGCAGAAACATGACCTGGATTGCTGTGCAAAGGCACCTCCAGCCACGGATGTCACCATGGGAATAGATGGCCATGTGAAGGCCACCTCCTCTCCGCGTCACAGACCAGTATGGCCACAGCCCTGTGCTGAAATCCATGTGTTCAACCCCCCGCCAGCCCCATATAAAAATAATCCATTGCTTTCTCAAGAGAGAGGCAGATGCAAAGATGCAGGTCACGCTGCAGTCACTCCATAGACGGAGGTCACCGCACTCCTGCAGCAACCCACAGTGCTGAAACAGTGGGTCAATTTTGACAATTTTACCAGGAACTTGATAATTTAGAGTCACAGAATTGCCGAGGTCGGAAGACACCTTTCAGATCATCATGTCCAAGCATCAACCTAACACTGACAAAAACCATCATTAAACCATGTCCCTCAGCACCACGTCTATCAGTCTTTTAAATACCTCCAGGCATGGTAACTCCACCATTTCCCTATTTAACAAAATAAAAGGAAAAGCATCGGGAGAAAAGGCTCCAGCATCTTGTGGGCTGTTAAGTGCAGGTCCAACTGCAGGGACGCCGCGAGAGATGACCGAGGAGACGGTCGCTCCATCAGAGCTCATCTGGGCCCTGATGGGATTTCCTTGATTGGATTGCGCAGGATGCAGCCATCACAAATGGCTCTTCATTACCCAGGAAAGCCATCTAAATGAGCCTCTCTGCTTTGATTAGGGCTAGAATTTGGTTTGGAGGACAGTAAATGGATAATAGTATTTCCTGGAAAAAATGTTGGCATGGAAGGACATATTGTCTTGATTAATGCTATTGAGTAATGAGGTCGTTCAGCAATCCTCGATCTAACTTCCTGGCTCCCACTACCAAAACAAACAATATCTAATTTTAGGTCTGCCGAAAAGCATTCGGAGATGTGGTTTTTTAAAAAAAAAAAAAAAAAAACCAAAACCAAAAAAACCAAGAAGAGTAAGTGGGAGTAGACTTCGAAGCTGAAATACTGGTGAATAGAGAGCTCAGTAATGCTGAGGAAGGAGGAATAACCTTTTATAGAATTAAACCAGTTCTATCCCCTCATACTCCAACCAGAAAACCCAGTGTGTGCAAACGGTTCTTGACGTGGTTATTGTAAGGAGCCACTTAATCAAACTTGAAGAAATACAAACAGTGCTGCATTACTAGAAGGCAATTAAACAGCAAAACTAGATCATCTTTTTCTTTTATTTTGCACATGGAAATAAGGTATAGATTATAATAACCATATAACTGTCATTCCACACAAGGGCTGTGATTCATTCCGGTCTCAGCAATGCACTATCCACGTGTTTTGTCATGGTACTGCCTCTCTTCTCACAAAACATCACTTGAGACAGCCTCAAACCCTTGCGGCATTACTCAAATTACAACTTTCACTCTGTACTGAAAGCCCTTGAAACCGCTCACATAAGATATGTATTTGCACATTAGCGAAAGGTGCAATTTGAACTCTGTGATTACAAGGAAAAAGCAAAGTAAAGCCTTTGTAAAGATGCCGGAGCCCAGGTGTGCGGCGGGGAGGTGAGAGGTGACGTTGCAGACCCCCTACCTCCAGCCTCTCTGGCCCTTCCCCTCGAAACTCTGCTCTGCTCTTGGTGCACTACATTAACTTTTAATACTCATATTTTTTACGGTTCTTACCTCGGTGGCGCGCTACTACATAATGCTCACATACAACACATGTTCTGGACGTCTATAGTGGTAATTCTTCCCTACTACATTACATGATAAATGATATGCAATTGTATAATGGTGGGTAATATTGCTAAGAATTCAAACAGGACTTTGGTCGATATGTACACTCACTGTACGGTCATGTGTTTCACGCAGTGAACTCCAATATTTAAGAAGATATATTCATATTTGCGAGACTCAGATTAATGCGCAACATGAGTCACAATAAATAAAAAACTTATATGACATTTTTCTCTGAACCATTCTGTTACAAAGCAACACAGAGTGCGACCACCCCGACAGAAATGGATCCCCCAGGTTTCTTTTTTTTTTTTCGCCACAGCAGGGCCAAAATCGCATCCTTCAACTAATCTGAGTTTTTAAGAGGAAAAATATTAACTGCTAAAACACGCAGAGGGAACCTGAGGTATGCAGAGTGTGTTTTGTGGTGGGGGAATCATAAGGGGCAGGAAAAAAGCCCCACCAGTTAAATTTCCCATCGATAGTGCCCTTTACTGCTAAGTTGTGAAGACAGTGTGTTTATTTGACAGCTCATATCTTACAACCAAATTCAGGACCTGAAAATGATGAAGCAGCTACAGTGAGTTTTGCTGCTTTAAATCAATAATCCTTAATGCTATTTACAACACATGATGGGAAGCAATGGAGAATGTCGTCTTCTGGCCTGGTCTTTTTATTTTATAAGGTAGAAATGCATTTTCCAATTCTTGTCCCCTGCCTGGGGGCTGAATTCTCTTACCGGGTAGGTACGGGGACTTCAGTCAGAGCACCCAACATGACTGCCTGCTGCAGCCGGACGAAGGCAATGAAAGGACTCTCCAAGAAGTCGACCTCCCCCACCAGCACATTGGAGGCCTCAGCATCACGGGGCAACTTCTTCATGAATTTATTCTTCAGCTGGAAGGAAAGAAAATTAAGGCTTGTTAGGCATGCAAACAGGAACATGCCACAAAATGTACTCAGTTTTCACCCACATTTCCTCCTTGGTCAGAATACAAATTTGGCCAGTACGTATCATCCCAACAAAGTCTACTGAGATGCAAACGTTAAGAAGACGAGCCCCAGAAGAACGATGATAGTGGTGCTTGGAACCGAGACGATGCTGAGAAGATTATGCCTCTTGGAGCTGCTGTTGCTGCTTACAGACCTGAGATGGTATTTTTGGGGAGAGAAAAAGGCGTGCAGCACTGAGGAAGAAGAGTAGGTCTGGGCAGGGTTTCGGGAAGAAGCACTGCATCCCCTTGCTGCGTGGCCATCCGCACGATGGGGAAGGGTAGGTGCTTTCTACCCATGAAAGTGCAACTGCACGATCTGCGGTCACTGCTACAGAAACGACTGGCCTGAGGAAAACTAACCCTGAAGGATGAATGCCAGGAGCTGGGCACCTGCATTTTGCTGTGTACATGTTTTTTCAAGTTCCAAGGGAAAGAATAAGCTTAGCGTAGGCTTTTAGGAGCACATTTTAGGAGCCTGTTGTGTCTGCCTTAATCCAAGATTTGCTTGAGGTTGTCCGAAGCCGTTGTTCCCATCGCCTGTGCAGGCCAGCACATGAGGAGTCACCAGGCCAAAGTAGCTGGCGTGCTGGTTTTGAAACTACACCAGCGGTGTCAATAACTGTCTGGGTGAGAGACTGGCTCGTTCCTGCTTCCCACCATCGCCACCAAGCCCTCAGCCCTCCCACAGGCTGCTGCCCTCAGAGACAGAGCAGGGCACGGCCAAAGTGGGACAGTAGAACATGTGCCACCATTAGAGACGTTCTGTCCAGAAGAAACCCCCTTCTCCATCCTTCTACAGAACGATGGTGAGTGGCTACTACATCACTCACCTCCCAAGGGTCAGAAGGAAGAGAAAGCCTTGCGAAGAAGCGCAGTGAGAAGGGACATTCGTGAAGGAGAGAGAAACGAGAGAGCATTTCTGAGGAAAATAAAAGCACCAGGTCTGGATGGAGAAGCCATCAAAACTGCAGGAAAGCGAGCTAAGAAGATGACCTATAAAGCTGTATTTATTTGTTTCCAGCAATCCTTCCCAAGGCATCCAAATGGTATCCGAGGTCCAACTCTGTGCTCATCACCATTAAACCGGCGTGCCAGAAGAAATCCACTGACCAGCGTCGTTCTCATCAGCCCGCTGCCAGGGTTACTCTCGTTTCTACACCTTCTCCCAAAGTGTAGCTACAGCTTCACGCTAAAAATAGTTCCTTACAGCCCGAAGGTTATTCCTCTCGGCTCTGCACCCATGTACTGTAATTGCACCACAGTGGGCTCCCAGGGCTCTGCAACATCCATCCTCTAGCAGGAAAAAAAATATTAACTGTGTCCAACTATGGCATTAATTGCTTCTGATTTGATAATGGGAAAACACTGCAGCGGCTGAGTTTTAAAAATCAGCCTCTCCTGGCTCTTTTCTGCTGCCTTTCTGGCCCTTGAGATCTCTGTAGCCGGGCACAAAATCGCCTTTATTAAATTAGCTCAAGCAGGATGCGCCAGCAAAGCTCCTGCGGCCTTGGCCACGTGGGTGGAAGACACCACCGCACCCCCCTCTTATCTGCACCCCTCCGTCTGGCTTAGCACCCAGGGATTTCGGTGCGTCCACAGGTCCGAGAAGGGCTTTTTGTTCTTTAACTTCATCATCATCAGAATTAATTCGAAGTTGAAGGCTTTGGGGAAAAAAAAACAAAACACAAAAACAAACCAACCACCCTGCCCTTATAGCTGGTTTCCAACCATCCCCCCCCCGCCGCCTCACCCCAGGGGATGGTTGGAGATGCTCTGGGTTTGTCTGGCAGAGGGTGAATGGGGAGGGAGGATGTACTGCCAGAAACACCAACGGGGAGGGGGGAGAAACACCCAACTGGGCTACGAAGCCGTAACAAGCTTTGCCAGGCAGCTCAAGGAAGCAGAAAAAGGTGGGTGGGGAAAGTCTCACGAAAAGGCATGGATTATTGATTCAGCCAGAAGAAAACTGCTGGAACGACCCTACTTTGGTCAGGATTACAACCAGAGAAAATATCAAATAAGCATCAAGGAGCTCTGTGGAGGAAGCCTGGAAAAGTGCCACCAGTTCTTCTATGAAGAGTGTTTTGGAGGTAATTGGAGATAAATAAGAAATAACGGGGAGGTGGTAAACCCCCAATAAACATTCCAACTTCGCTGAACAGGTTGGTGGCGGGCTTACGCGTGTCGCTGAACAAGCACGGTGTTGGCCCCACCGCAGGTGCCTTTCTGAACCAGAACTGACCCACAGCACCTCGAGAACAAACAGCGTGGATAATTTTCAAGAGCTATCCTTATGGTGTTTTTTGCTCCAAAGGAGTTTTGCAGCACCGCTCGCTGCTTTCCTAAATCATTTATCAGCGAGGTGATGGGAAGGGTGCAGTCAGCACTTACACTCCGTTTCGAACCATTCCCCAAAAAAGCTTCAGGAGGATTTGAGTCCTCGGCAGCACCCGAGAGCAGGGATGGAGGGAGGGAAGCCGCGCAGACAGAAGCACTATATTCACTTTCCCCACACTCCGCTAAACCCGACCGCTAATGTTATGTTAAAGGCCCCAGATCTCCAAGGCTGTCCTTGCCAAAAGGCGTGGCAACCTGAAAAAACACACCTTCCCTAAATGCATCGTAATGCTCCCTTATCAGCAGCATCACTTAAGATTTATCGGAAATGACAGCAATTCCTAAGTCCATGCGGCTTTTATCGCATCTGTTCCTTAGGTCCTAAGGGACTAAGTCGGACTGGTTTCTTACATCGCTCAGCACCAAATATTTCGTAAAGGATGGAAAAACTCTTCGTTTCTTTCAGGAGCACCGAGACCAACTAAGAGCAGAGCTGCCCGACACCCTAGAGCAAAAGAAGGTGAAAAAGAGCCCTCGGCTAAGCAAACATATGGGTCCTGGGACCCCGGCAAGTAGTCTGCAGGCAAAAGAATACCCAAGGCAAGCGGAAACTCCATTAAATGAGTCATTAGCTGAAGCACCAGAAACACAAAGCTAACCAAAAGCCCATGATGAAGTACTAAAATTGTAGACAGAGAAGCCCTTTAGCTGGTGGCATTACTGTAAATCGTACTGTAAATCATCGAAGGCTCCAGCCTTTGCAGAAGAGCCTGGAAGGAACGTGTGGGCGCTGATGTCTGGGAGATCCCTACGTGTCACAGTCGAGTTTGATCACCCCTTACCTAAGGAAGAGTTGCCAAACCAAACGCTCCGGCTGTGCTAGCTGGACTTCAGGTAGAACACACCATCTGTTCAGCCACAGCCTCCTTGGAAAGGGAGGTCACAAGCCTAGGAAAGCTTGGAATCCATTGTTTTTTAGGGACGGAGCTCTGCACCATGCCCCTCTGCTCTGCCCTGGTGAGGCGGCACCTGGAGGACTGTGTCCAGTTCTGGGCTCCCCAGTTCAAGAAGGACAGGGAACTGCTGGAGAGGGGACAGCAAAGGGCTACCAAGATGAGGAGGGGACTGGAACACCTCTCTTATGAAGAAAGGATGAGGGATTTGGGTCTCTTCAGTCTGGAAAAAAGGCAGCGAAGGGGGGATCTTATCAACACTTATAAATACTGAAAGGGTGGGTGTCAGGACGATGGGGCCAGGCTCTTTTCAGTGGTGCCCGGGGACAGGACAAGAGGTAACGGGCGCAAACTTGAGCATAGGAAGTTCCACCTAAACATGAGGAGGAACTTCTTTACTTTGAGGGTGGCAGAGCCCTGGCACAGGCTGCCCAGAGAGGTGGTGGAGTCTCCGTCTCTGCATACATTCAAAACCTGTCTGGACGCGTTCCTGTGCCATCTGCTCTGGGTGACCCTGGCATGGCAGGGGGGTTGGACTAGATGGTCTCCAGAGGTCCCTTCCAACCCTATGGTTCTATGATTCTATGAGGCACCAACCGGACACCTCGGCGCATGGAGCATCGCCATCAATGCCTTGGACCCGGGCTGCTCAAACCATCAGCGTTGCTTGGAATTAAATGCCTGTTGATGGGGAGAGCAGTCCCGATGAGCTGGGACGGGACACAGCCGTCTTGCACCTATTTTACACAACGTAAAGCTTCTGTGGCTGTTTGAAAAATCAGCCCTAAGCGAGAGGAGGGCTGAGACCAAAGCAAACCTGTTAGTGAAGCGTAAGGCCATGGCTGGCGTGACCTTTTCTGCTGTGGGCAGAGCATGTGCCTATGTGGGCTGCCACCACTCTCCTCACCTGACAGCACCTGCAGGGAAGCCCCACAGCAAAAGGAAAAATAAAGAAAAATATTATTCAGGCCCAATGCCGTTACATAGATACAGTAGGCAAGTAATAATCCCTGCCTCATCCTTCCATTAACACTATTAATAACACTAAATCAGAATGAAAGGGCCAGGCATTGACTTCAACTAAGGAAGCTATAAACAGACAGCAAGCTCAAATTCCCCTTCCCGTTAGCAGCATTTAGTTGCCATCCTCACTGGAATTAAGCGACCAAAGCAAACGCCACCAGCACAAGAAACTGGGAATGCTATCTGTCTGGCAAATATCAAAAATACAGTTTCCAGGCTTTTGGCTCTGGGAAAGCAAAGCTCCCAGGGCTATCCCGTCCAGTGGGGAAAACGCTCCACCCCTCCTCTTCTTCTTTACGCCCTTCATCATGTTACTAATCTCCCTCCTCTTCCCCAGGCCACACTTTTTCAAGCTGAAGACCCTTAAATTATATTTAGCGTCTCCAACAGAGAGTCCGTTCCAACCCGCTCTTTTTCACTCTCCCACACACCATTTCCGAGTTCGCCACGTTCAACAACCTCCAGAATCGCGCTATTAAGAAGAGCCAGCGCTTGATGTGGGGACAAGGAGCCCACGTGAAGGTCAGGGTGGGATTTGGCTGCAGGCTCCAGCTCCTGCTTAGCTCGGGGCGCAGCAAAACCCAAACTAAACGCAGCTCTTCCCCCACTCAAAGTAAGGCAAAACCTCAGCATTCAAATTAAAGGCGGCTCACACAGATTACCATCGGGAGCCGGACTGCTTTGTGTAACTCAAGGAAGGCTCCACGGTCCCTGATCACAGGGAGAAGGGACCCAGCTCCCCAAATTCCCGTGACATCAAAGCCAAGCGCAGCGTGGGGGACCTGGATGGTGGCACCGGGCTGCCCCGGAGCATGACCAAAGGCTTGGGATAAAAAAAAACCCTCCCTGGGGACGTGGGGCAAGAAGAGGCGAGGGCTGTGTTATTTAACAGAGGCCATTTAAAAATTCCCCTCTGTCTCTTTTTTCCCTTGTGCAGGGGGATGTGCGCTCACCTCAGCACAGCATCGCTTTTCACCACAGGGTTCCCATGCTGGAGCACAGACACACAGAGCTTTTGTACTTCGGAAAGGTTAATTCCCCCAGGAATCTGAATCCGCCCCTGTCTCTCCTTTGTTCTGCATCTGTTCACCTATATGTTTAAGATTACCTGCCCATAAATTATCCCATGAATGCTGAGCTCAAGGGACACCTCCATCGCTCTGCGCTTCGTCTATGCACGGAACTCCACAACGCAGGAACGCTGTAGAGGTGCGGGGAGAAACAAGACCAGCTAAACCGCTCTCTGCATTGAGGAAAAAAAAAGGCCAAAATAAATGAAATTCCAGTTTACCGAACTTCCTAGAAACTTTTCCTTTCCTTCAGAAGGGCAGCAGTGGCCTGTACTGGAAGACGGTATTTTTTCCCTGAGCTCCGTGGAGTGAAAGTAGGTCATCCAGGCTGACAGACCTAAAAATTAGGACTGGCTGCTTGTGACTGCGGAGATGAGACATTGTCCAAACAGGAAAAGCGATGACTCCCTCCCACCATTCATCACTGGCCTGCATTCTGAAGAGTGGGATCCCACGAGCGCCCTCCCCGTCCATGGCTCCCCCAGCAAAGGCCGGAGGGTTCCTCTCAAGGCGGCCGGCTTCTTTTCGAACTTTGGAGCTGGCTTTGGCACAGATTCCCTGTTGATATGGAAACACCGGTTTGAATAAACACTGGGTGCACCACAACAAATAAGGAGGGGTTTGTGCCTCTCTCTGACTGACCATTTTCATTCAGAGCCCATTTTTGTCCCATGCACAAGCCCTTCGAAAGCGGAGGTAGCGCTACGTCTGTAAACACCCCGTATAACAACATATATTCATTTTCTAGATGCTGTTTCATCAGCTCAGTAATAACTGGTCCCTGATAAAACAGATTTTCTTTAAGTGTCCCCTTTATTTTACATCTGGATCATTAAAAACTCCTAGCGATTCAGCCACTGGGAGCTGCCAAGGACATTTTAACAGAGCACGGCCAAAGGATTTCTCACAGGAGGAGGGACCAAAGCGGGAACGGCAGCGGGAACTGCCCCAGCTTCCTTTGGCCCCCTCGCACCACGGCAACAAAGGGACTAGTAAAGGCTGTACTTGACTCTTCTCAATCACTTGCATTCACAGATAAAGCTAAAAAAGTGATTTGAAATATTTTCAAGTTATTCAGACTGCACAAATCAAGAGCCAACTTCCAATCCCGGCTCTACCACCATAAATGACAAACAGTCCTCTGGGCATCCCCAAGAGGATTAAAACCTTCTTGTCCCCAAAAGGCTCCTCAAACTGAGAAGGGACGTGGCTGCAGGCACGGTTTGGTTCGAGATGTCTTGCACGGGACAGGCAGGTTGAAACTCCAAGCCACGCCGCCAAAGGAGAGCTCAGCCCAACCATGGCACAAGCAATACGAAGTATAAGAAAGGTCACTAATATTTCCACAGATTAATCATGCGGGGACGCTTTTATAAACATTCTGCTGAAGCTACTTGTGACTCAGAGCCTGCAACTACAGGCCAGCGCGTGGCAGTGCAGTTTGAAACCGGCTAGAAAGCCGAAAACCGCACAGAAAATCACAGAATCATAGAACGGTTTGGGTTGGAAGGGACCTTAGAGATCATCTAGTTCAAACCCAACCTGGCCTATCTTGATGTGCGCTGAACACAAGAGAGAATGGAAAAGTCACACCAGAAAAACACCCCGGCGGCACAGGGCAAACGGCTGTTGTTATCTGCACCAGAAGAACGGACGGTGGAGAGCTGGGCAACCAGGAGCACAAAGCCAACCTTCCTGAGGTAGCATAACCCACACGTGGAATTTTTACTGGTGTAGCCACATCAGGTTGTGTGGAAAAACCCCAATCTCTTGTCGTACACAGCTCATAGCAGCAGAAGGATGACTTCTCATCAGTACCGGTCACCCAGGTAGGGGGTTCCAGGAGGTCCAGGCTGTGGGACCTGCACTGGCAATCCCTGTGACCTGCAGACAAGCCTTTAATGAAAAGAAAATCAGACAGGAGTGTGGGATGCCACCAGCAACAAAGAGTGAAGGTTAGGATGCCCTGCACAGACAAATTGCCGCTGTCGCCCAGCACTCTCCTTCCACTCTCCGGGACAAGAGGCTACTGGCAAGTGGCAGGAGTTCAGATGAGAGCAATCCAAACTGGGAAGGGGCTGAGAGACACAAGTAGATCAGAAAAGCTTATTTGCATTAAATACATAGAAGATGTACAACGTGACTCAGATGCACCTAAACTTGGCTAAGACGCACCTAAACCAGCAGAAGCGTTAGATCTTTTCCAACTCCATCTGGTTGGACAACCGACATGCACACACAGGTGTACATCCCCCTCGCCCTCTCCAGGTTTGCTGGAGAGCCCACCAGGAACACCTACTTTTTCTGCCCCCATCTCTGCTGTGGACCAGAGCAGGGTCAACCATGGGGTTGTCTTTTTTGACAGCTCAAGAAACCTTGGTTAGGTCTTTCAGTTTGGCGTTATTCAAGATGGTGTTAGAGGAAAAACTTGAGCAAACGGCTCGACCTTCAAGAGCTGGAAGAATTGTCCTGCCGTGAGAAGTCCTGGTCTTTCAAACACCACTCCAGTACCACTGATGCATCTGGCAACAGGGAGCTCAGAGCCCAGGAAACCTCCATGCTGATTTATTAATTGGAAAACAGAAAAGAAAAATAAATTGCCCCAAAGTGCCGCTGCTGGTCTATCTAGATGCAAATGACCAGTCCCTTAACTGCAGCCAACACCTCATAAAATGAGACAAATGAAGGCAAATCACTTCTCCGCGCCGCTACCTCAGCAGCGGTGTTCTGCCAACACAAACACAATGAAAGGGAACACACCTCCCCTCCCCTAATTATCCTTATAAACTGCCGAAACATCAAACAAGCCCAAAGCAAAACCATGATAAACTAGCAAAATTCAGTGGCCTTTAATGCAGCTATTTATCAGCAGAGCGGTTTGGGTCAGGGCCCTGGCCCTGTTGGGATACCAACGAGACACTGGGGATGCCCAACCAGTCCCTTTTGCCATCCCAGTGTAAACCAGTACAATGAATGAAGCCATCACGGCAGAGAGGAGCCGGCTTGTGCAAATTACCTGGCTTGAACATTGATAAATAATCGGCTCCTAACCAGGCAGAGCTGTCTGGGTGCTCAGCGCTGCTGGCAGACGGGAGAGGGGCAGGAGGAATCAATCAAAAGCCTTTTCTTTAGTTCCGGGACAACCTTCCCACACAGGCTGGAGGGGGAAAGGGAAGATTTCCTTCGGAGCTCCCCTTCTTTATTCAGTTTATTGAGCATGGCAGTGAAAAGGGGAATAAAAGCTCTCTTCCCCTCTTCACTTCTTCCCCCACAAACCTTGGCCTCTTGTAGACATCAATAAACAGCCTGATGGGGCTTTTTCTCCCACGAGCTCAGCTGGGATTGTCACTTTGGTGACTGTCAGCAGATCCCAATGCCCCAAAATAACGCAATAAGAGTAAATCAAGGCTGAAGGTCTCTTGGAGTAAATGCTTTTGCTCAACCAGCCATCCTGGCTCGCTGCGGATCCTCTCTACAATCTGTTCTACACCGGCAAACCCTGTACTGATGGTAAAGCTTTGGTGTCCATAAACTGCACTGCCATCGACTGTAACCAACTCTGCGCTATCAAAATAAACAACAAACCACTGCCTTAGTAATTTCCCTTTCCACAGGCCACCAAGCATGACGACCAGCCTCCCATCCCAGGCAGGGGGGCACCGTGTTTTGTCTGCTGCGGGCCCACGGGAGCCGAATCAATAGTATTGGTGCAACTTTTGAGATGAGTAATCCCGCAGTTAAAAGATTTTCTTCAAACTCCGCATTTTGGTAATTGGCCCTTCCTCTTCTTTCAGCTTTACAATCATTTGCTTCCCTTAAATTAAAGAGGGAAAAGAGTAACATGACAGCTTTAATTTAGCAGACATCCCAACCTTACAAATAACCCAGAACTTTATTACTTTCAGATTTCCACATCATTTTATGATTTCACCCCATCTTGTTCTGATGGCAAAATTATTTCATCCAGTCTCAAACGTAAGGAAGAGAATTCTACCCTTCCTCTCTTAGGGATGGCTCTTTGCCCTGGCAATTAGGGAACGGGCACCACTTTTTTGGCTGCTCCTTCAGAAAAAGCCTGAGTGTCCTCTGTCCTTTCCCAACTCCAGCTTTTTCCAAGAGGGATTCTAAGTTCCTTTTCTTTGTGAAAGAGCTTAATGGTTACCCAGTAAGAAGATTAACTCTGAAAAGTGTATTAAGAAGGCAAAGAGTATGAGAAAAACAAAACAAAAGCAAGATCAAAGCAATTCCAAAGTAAGGATAAAACCAGCCCTTCCCTAAGGGTTGAGGACCAGCCTCGCAATCCTTCACACACGTAATGCTGAGAGATATCTATGATTTTACTAACACCGTAGCTCTTGTTATTACCACTTGTTGTACTCGTGTCAGTGTGCCTTGGGACGATCACAAACATTGCCCCTCATCCTCAGTGCTGTCTGTCTTCTAACTCATCTTTGCAATCTGCGAGAACACCACCGAGCTGGACGGGGACATCTGACCAGGTCCTGCGTCCCTGTAGCGAAGCAAAGCCCGGCTCCTCATTACACAGTCACGGGAAAGCTGAGGATTCTTGTCTTCCCTCGCTCCTCTTGATCCCTTACTGTCCCTCTGTCCACCTGTCCCACCTCCGCCACATGTTCCCCTTTCAACATCGACATCTTACCTGATTTCTCCGCAGGGCAGGACAAAGAAGACCCTTGCAAACCTCAGGGAGGGCATCCTCTGGGAGGATTCTCCAACATATCTCCAGGGAAAACCTAAGCATGTCCAGTGCTCTCTAGTACCCTCTACCTCCATACCCTCGGTGAGACCTCAAGCAATTTTAGCACCTCTCCACCCTGCTGTGACAGAAGCACCTACTTCACCCAGGTGCTGCCATGGCACAGGTGTCAATGCATAAATGCATCTGTCCTAGCTGAAGCCTCTCCAGAGTTTGTCTACATTAGCGGGGCTTTTTCTGTAGATAGCGAGGCAATTGTCCAAAGAGGCAGCCAGCCCACCTGAAACCTGAACCCCCTCTGCAATTCCAGCTCTCCCCAGGGACTGAAAAATAAGCCCAGGAGACCAGGCCCACCATCAGGCACCTCAAAGAAGTGCCTGTGTTTGGAGGAATCAGTCTGGGCTTTCGCCTTTGTCGCTGAGGTCCCAGCTGCTTACTGCTCCCTAATTGGATTATCAAAATAAATCAACCACAGCCCAAGCCACCTGAAAGCAGGTTGGCCCAGGTGACCACGCTCAAGCACAGCTGCCACTAACAGCTCCAAGAGGAGAGAGAAGCGGCCAAGTGTATTAGATAACACGCCAATACATGCCACTCTTCTGCACGGAGCCTTCCCCCTGCCAGAGTGCCCTCTTCTGACCTCCTCCAGGCTCCTTTTCCTGCCTCTAACCTCAAAGGCTATCCTTAGAAACCACCAGTTGTTGCATACATGGAGTTGAATGGAAAAATTCAGTGCTCACTGGTGGTGAGGCAACCCCGGTGTGCCAAGAGATCTGCTCTTGGTGTGGCTCCACAGAGAATGATCCCAAACAAAGAATTACCAGCGTTGGACAATGGGAGACACCAGTTTTCAACCTGCACCTTACAACACGAAGGGGGAAGGAGCAGGGAAGGCACAGGTGATGCCCAGACCTGCCTGCTTTTCCAAAAGTATATGAAGGAACTGTTGCTACACAGAGACAGAGCATCTCCAGATGGAGGCAGTTAAATCTCATGGGGCTGGAGGCTGCTGGTTTGGGTAAGAAGACTTTCCAAGGTAGGCTCAAAGTACTGGAAGGTACGGCTGCTCTGAAATGTCACAGCTGCTCCCAGCTAGATGAGCGCAGAGGGCAAGAGCTGTCCTACGGCACCGTCCTGTGTCCCTCTCCGTGTTGTCATGTGGGTGACAATGACAAAACCCACCCCACCAACCTAAAAAAGGGAGGGCTTGAGGTCATACTGCAACTACAAAGGACTGGCCACCAGCGCTTTGTAGCCTCCATGAAGAGAAAGAGATGGAGACAGCAACAAAAAGAATTTAAAGAGAGAGAGCATCCAGAACCTCTACTTTAATTTTACTGAGGTGTCTTTCTGCTCACTAAGAGCCTACTGAAACACACGTTAAAGGAGTACTCTGGCAATAATACCACTACATTGCTAACTGCACCATTCCAATTAGCATTATACAATCATGGAATCACAGAATCACCTGGGTTGGAAGGGACCTTGCAGCTCATCTAGTCCAACCATCAACCTAACACTGACAAAAACCATCACTAAACCCCACCTCTAAGCACCACATCTGCCCGTCTTTTCAATACCTCCAGGGATGGTGCCTCAACCACTTTCCTGGGCAGCCTGTAAAGGTTGCACGACTGAAAATTAAGGATGTAGGTAGGCAGGAAATTTTTTGAAGGTACATAGAAGTTTGCTCAAAGCCTTTCTTCCTTTAACTCTCCTTTATCTTAGCAAAAATAGCGATCAATGAAAGAGCTTAGGTCCCAGTCCTGCTCCAAGGAACTGTTATAAACTGATTTCAACCTGTCACAGCTCTTATTTGAGCTTATTACACGCAAATAAATGAAAGCGGGAATAGCCTCTTTCTCCAGCAGACTCATACCTCGCTATATGGCCTCGTTAATTGTCAACCTTCCAGATGGGATACCAAAATAATGAAAGCCAGCCACACTGCTGTCAAGGCAAGGAAATCTGTTCTCTTTCCAGCTCCTGTTGTCAAAACGTGATGGATTAGTCCCTTGCCTCCAGTACGGCGCGCAAAGTTCTGCTCAAGAAAGTTGCCAGGCATGGCCACAATTTCACAAACTTCATCAAGACAGTAGTTTCAGTCAATCGGTAACAAAAACTGAGATGTAAGGTGATTTCTCAGGCCTGCTTCGAAAGGCAACCAGTACAAGGGTTCCATTGTGCAGAGTTCATCAGCAGGACACGGGCTAATTAACTAAGCGGCTTTTTGGAACTAGTTAGTTTGCAAGTAACGGTTTTTACTACAAACAGACAAGCATTATCTACGTTATAAGTTAAAAACTCTGGAGCGCGCATCCAAACTGGATTTATCAACAGATTGCACTATTAGCAATACCAAAACATCTATTTTTATAGGCAATTCTACACAAAAGTCTGTTGTCTGTATGTGTCTGGAGACATTTCAGTGGGGGAGGGCAATGCAGGCTGTTTGCACTACTGAGATCTACAGAGCCTGCTACAGCATTCAGACCTAGTTTTCTGCTAGTCTGTAAGACCCCAATTATAACATGATTAAAAAAAAAAAAAAAAACATAGTCTTTCCAATGAACAAAGAGCTATTTTACAATCCTACTCTCTCCCCAGGTGTGGCTGCATATATTAAAGGAAACAGATATTTGGCAAAACCAACCAATATAGATGTATGCTACAACTTCGAATGACACAGAGCTCAATGGAAAACACATTGCCACCCCCCTCTTCTTTCTGTGAAAGTACATTTATTTACGTAAATACATATTTCTTTTTGAAATCTTTAATTACTCTGAACTCACTTTTCTATATTGATTATGTTGCTGTGCCCCTTAAGGCAGAACTGCGCTTAGAGAAGATCGCGACCAGCCACCACTCGAAGGACTAGAGTCATTCTCAGCTGGCCAGCATTTACTGCGTTACCCAAACCATTTTCCCAAGTAACTCTCATTTGCATTCAGAATAACTAGACTAGAGAAAGCTGA
>VXBH01008161.1:1022416-1035863 GCA_013400035.1 Rynchops niger | reverse complement strand
AAAAAAAAAAAAAAGATTCTCCGAAAGAAACAGTCACGCTTTGAGAATAACCCACTTTTTGAACCAAGACAAAGGTTTTTTGAAATTTGCACAGAGACCTTATTCAGCCACCAGTTTTCTAAGAGTCGAAATAAACTCACTCTTACCCCTCAGACTCTTCAGCCCTCAGAAAGGACGAGAACACGCACAAAGGCAGCCCATACGATATACCGCAAACGTTGCCCTAGTCTAAGAAATCGGTTAAATTCTCAGAGACTTGGCACTGAAGGCCAATTTTAAGTTAATTACTCCTCTCCATTTTGGAGCTGCTCTTCCACAGTTTCCTGTCTCCGCAGTTGCCGTTCCAAAGCGGTGGAAAGGGTTGTTCCAGGTGAGGTAGCATCTTCTGCTCCACCAGCTGCTGTGGCGGGGACACCTTCCCCTGCATGCTCCGCATCTGCCCCATGGCCCTTGTGGACACACGCCCTGGAGTGCTGCAGGACCTTACTCCTCTGCAGGTCCTCCCTGTAACCCCTGAAGACCCTCTTCTCAGCAGGAAGAGATCCAAAAAACATCAAATCTGGATATTTTCCCTTCTTTCTCATGGGTAACAGCAAGATGTCATGTACATGGTGTCACCTGCTTCAGGCCTTGCCAAGAGTTTAACCTGCTGTTTTCAAGAGCTGATGCTCACAAAGTGGGGGATCAATCATGGGACACGGAAATACTCTACTCACCTTGTTCACCCTCTTCTTCTCCTTCCATTTTATGGTATTCCCCAACATGCAGCTCCTAACCGTACACATGACCAAGCGGAGTCTGAAGCTAAAGCTTACCTGATCTTTCTCGGGCTTGTCAGAGATGTCGTTCAGACTGGTGGAAGTCAGGTTTCTGTGAGTCATGGCTGGGCTGCCTGTAAGAACAATGTCGACACCAATTAAAGCGCCCGTTTCGCTCTGGTCAGAACACAGAGGCTCAGGCTACAGCAACACCCTTCCTTGCTCAAGGGAGGTCGATGTGGGGAATTTAAGACCCTGACAGGCTGCTTTCTGTGACTTTACGTGGCACATGGGATAGGAAGATGCTAACGCCTCGTCATCTCTGACCCACAGCGTTCCCACAACTCTTAGGACAGCAAAAGAACCTAAAGACTTTCCATAATTCTTGCCTGTGGGAGACAAAGCAAAGCAGCAAGAGACTGCTGACCCTGATGCTGCTGGGTCACGTTGGACCCAGTCACAAACCTATCCCTCAACAGGGCTGGGACCTTGGTGGTCACTCTGACCTGCCAACCCCTTGCCTTAGCTCTCCTACGAAGATGGCATCTGCCCTGGGTTCCTCAGCATCCCAGATTTTGGCAGGCAGCTCACACAGCAAGGGAGGCTGGCAGCTCTTGGTCCTTCAAAACAGCCAATAATGAAAAACTACCTTTCTTCAAGTAAGCTCATTAACTAAGCTTATGAACCTTAGGCATTTTATGGATTAAAACAATGTGTACAGCACACTGATAGGCCAAAAGCCACCAATTCCTCACACCAGACAGCCCCAAGAGATGAAGAACACCCCTGAGAGATGAAGAACACCCCCAGAGACAAAGAGCTGAAGCAGTTCACCTCCAGTTCTTCTTCGAAGACCAACTGCTCGTCTGTAATCCTGACACGCTGGCAGCCAAACACCGCAAAACACCACAAATAGTCAGGAGCTGCTTGCTCCCTCATGGACTACTTATCCTACTCATTCTTGCGTTCTCGGAGACCAGCAGAACATATGGAAACAGTTCTACACAACTTGGAAAAAAGCCCCATGACTTCAGGATTCAGCTCTACAATCCCAGCATCTGTAGTTAAAACTGAAGAAACCCAGAAATAGGCATCATTGTAGAAGACGAAAAATAATTTAATTAAAAAAAAAAAAAAGGACTTCTGGGGTGGACAGAGTATCATAAACCACAGCAGGCAGTATGCATTTTCTTAATTATTCTGAAATTTCCCCATCCCTTCTCACCCACGCTCGCAGGAACCAGAAGCACAGCAACAGGAGCTGCTATCACAGTGTTTCTGACCCTGAACGTTAACTGGAAAGAGAGAGAATACTCAAAAAGAGACAGCACTGAGACATTTCCCAACTTAGGCTAAGTTTTGAGACAATATTGATTAAATTTATGCTTCGATATGCATACCGAAATAACAGTCCCAGTTTTTGGTGTTCATCAGCTCCCAGTGCAAACAAAGTCTATAATAAATCAGCATACCCAGAAAAATAAAGAATGAAAAAAAAATGAAAGAGAGAAAGAAAGAGAGAGAGAGAAAGAGAGAAAGAGAGAAAGAGAGAAAGAGAGAAAGAGAGAAAGAGAGAAAGAGAGAGAGAGAGAAGAAAAAGATCTGGACTCCCAGAGTTGGGTTTTCTTTCCAATATATCCCGCAGATGTGGAGACAGACTTCAAGCATTCTTTACGATCCAGGTGGAATCACAATACACCTGCTGTGTGTTATTGCCACATCCCGGAACGTCAACACAGCAAAAACCAAGGACAATTAGATAAATTAGATACTATAAAAGGGGGATCCCCAGCTTTTCCTCTTCTTGCTGTTATTGCGAGCCAGATTTAAGAGATCCCACTTACCTCTACAAAGTTTTTACCAATATTTTTTACCAATAAGTTTACTCATAGAGTGAGAAATACCACTTGGAAGCTTTGTTTAAGTTACCTATATTAGTAACCCTTCTCTTAATTAATTATTAGTGAGCCAGACTTAGAAACGTCTACAAATTTTGATGGAATGTTTGATATCAATCTGTAGGCAGGAAATAAACACATAAAGAAAAGAGGAAAAAAGTGATCAAAGCTGCTGACCAATGTTGAGTCTGCTACATGGCATAGACATTGCTTTGTTCGTAACACCTTCTGCGATGCGACTGTTTAATAAATACTTCTATTTGGTAAAAAGCAAAGCTGGATTAAAAAAAATCACAATAATTCCAGGTTATCCTGAAGCCTATTACTGAAACCCAGGGCTCCTTTTTCTTGCATGGTGCAATTAATTATCTTTTAAAGGTTGCACAGACAGTGCCAATTCTGGGAAATCTTTGACGAGTATATAACGCACCCATAAATTAAAATGAAAGACTGAAGCTCGCTGCGGAGGTATGCATGGCTGCTTTGCAAATCTGAGCCAACAATATAAAATAAAGAATCAGAGAAGCACTTCCTTTAAAAATGTGAAGCTTGTTCAGGCCGATAATTGGTGTCACGCAGCGTGGCGAGTCAAAGCAAAGTTTCTATCAGTTTCTAACACCTGAGTGCTACCCCGTGAGAGAAATTAAACAGGAAAGTCTTGGGCAGAGATGAAGAGATCTGGAGAAGTTCCAAGGCCCGCAGTGATGGGGATACTGGTGGGACACTCTCAGGGCTGGGCATCCCACACTGCCCAAGGCCACTCGTGGGTTTGAGAGAGCCGCTCTTCTGCTGCACACGGTGAGACGGCATCGCGGAGACTGATCTCTTGTTCAAGCCCTACCATGAGATCCCTGAATCCTGGCATGGCTAATGACTCCATCTGAGAAGGAAAAAAGTATGGCTTCCAAAAACCTTTGAGCAAGGGTAGAAAATACTAATGATTTCATTTTATAGAGTTATTTAATGGTGTTTCAATGCACTTTATTCAGAAGAGCTGCACTATGCAGCCATAGAGCAAGGCATCTGCTGAAGGTATCCCTTAATTTTCTGCAGACTGCTTTGGTGGTTTTCCAAATTTCTAGGTTTATTTTTATTAGATGCTCAAGGCTCAATGATCCTTAGGAGATAACTATCCTTCTTTCTGTATGTCATGGAAGCGGCTAAGCACTTTATCGCCTCTTGCTAGCAGGCTCTTTCTCCCAGCATAGGCAACATAACCACATCAAACTCACAGCAGCTCTTCTCAAGGCACCTCCTATTTATTCCTGACTTGGACAGACCCACGTACCAAAACACGTGCCTGCCTTTTCCAGTTGAACCCCTTGATTTAGCAAATACCACGCTTCCCTATCAACATAACCTTGACTACAGAATGACTGTTCTGCCCTCAGGTTTGGTGTCTGTACACCTCAGCTTTTGAAGATGCCTTACAAGGTCCTCAAGTTCAGACCAGCCCCACTCAGTACTGACTCTGATGATCTCTAGACCAGCCTGGAAACCACAAGCTTCACCTTCTACCAGCTTTGCTGACCTAAGGAACTTGAGAGTATCCCAGCCTGAATTGAGAAGTTTTCCCCAAACCCCTGAATTTATCTTGGCTGCCAAGCAAAGTCACTAATAGAAAAATGCTGCTAGAAATGCAAGATGCAACACGTGCAACGTTGGCTCAAAAGCCATTTGGCTTTGTGGACGTTGTGGCCCAAATCTGTACAGCCTAAATCCCTTCTGACTCAGGTTCGTAATGGTTGTGCACCTTTGAAGGCCCAAAACCAGGAAGGACGTGCCCAATACTCATTTTTTAATGTTCATATAACAATCCTGCTCATAAGAGCAGCTCTCTGCAGCAGACTCAACCATTGGGGGGTTACAGTGACCCAAGGTAATCCCAGTCCCTGGGGTAAGCCCAGAAACAGCACTTCTGGGGAAGACCTGAAAGAGGGGAAAAAGCCAACCGTGAAAAATTGGGAGTCCTTGGGTGAGCAGCTTCTCTGAATTGAGAGGAACCATGGGGGCAGAAGGACACAAGAAGCCTCCCAGCCTCTCATAGCCCTGAGCAAACCATCGGAGTGAGAAGTTCTTGCTGCGGAGACCTCAGCACACAATGTCCACCCTTAGGCAGTTTGCTAACTAAGAATCATTTCCTGATTCAGGTCTAATTTACATCACTGTCTCTCTGGCAAAGGCGACATGATCCTCTCCTTGGCTGTGCTGGTGCAGGCAGTCCCAACCCCTCCACGGTATTACCTAACAGACTCAACAGTCATTTTTCATGGGGAATATCCTGAAATTCAGATTTCTGTAGATCGCTACAGCCCATAAGGAACGCCTCTGTGCCATCAGTGCACTAAGCAGTGCCTTGCTGGGGGAACGGCTCGCTCCTCTGCCACCAGCAAGGCTGCTGGTGACTAACATTCTACAAAGGATCATCGGAGAGAAGCGGGGCCAGAGAAAAGTTCAGCTAAAGGGAGCCTATTTTTGTATTTAATTTATATGGAAATTAAAATTTTTAAGCTCGTTGCATTTGTAATGCTGCATTGGTGGCAAAACTCATGAAGCTCTTTGAAGAGCCAGACAGATGGTGGAAAACCCTCTGGGTGGCGTAGGAGGGGACCATGGCCTGAGGGGTAGTGCAAGCTGACCTACCTGTTTTCATCCCAGAGGGAAAAAAACAACAAAGTAAACCATAAAACTGCCTGGATTGGAAGGGACCTTTCAGATCATCGTGTCCAACCATCAACCTAACTCTGACAAAACCACCACTAACCCATGTCCCTCAGCACCACGTCTGCCCATCTTTTAAATACCTCCAGGGATGGCGGCTCCACTGTTTCCCTGGGCAGCCTGTTCCAATGCTTGACAACCTTTTCAGCATAGAAATTTTTCCTAATATCCAATCCGAGTGAAACAGAGCAGTGGGAGGGGATAGTGTGGGTAACACGGACAGCCGGAGCAGCAGCCATTCCGCAGTCATCCCAGTGTTAATGCAGCAGCAAGCGTTAGAGGTGGGAATCCCCCGTTGTCTCCTCTGCTGTCCCCCAGCCCACCCGCCTGCCCACCCACCGTCCCCTGCCCGCACTTACTGAGCCATCCCACGCTGGGGCTGTGCTGCACTCCCATCTCATCATCCAGGGTGCAGGTGGCCAGGCAGGGCACGGAGCTCTCGAGTGGGCTGCGTGCTTGTGTGGCGCAAGCGGGAGACGGGAGCGGCAGCCAAGAGGAGGAAGAGAGCAAAGTTGAAAAAGTCAAAGGAAAAAAAGGAAAAGAGAAAAAAAAAAGAAGAAAAAAAAAGAAAAAAAAAAGGCCAGAACGAAACGCTCAAGCAATCGCACAAGCAAGCCGGGTAGGAGACAGGGTGTTTGAACAGTCGCGGCAACACACAAATGCATAGACTGGGGACCAAAGTGTGAAACCCATTCATTTGGAGCACATCTCCTCCGTAGCTCCACCTTCCCGTGACCAGCTGGCAGGTCTGGAGCCAACTTCCCAGCCCTGCTGTCTAAAATTCAGGCATTTTAGAAGCAGATTTCAAGCAACCGAGTAAGGCAGGTGAGTGCCGGCGGTGCTGAGCTGTCCCCAGCTGTGGTGCGGTCAGGGAGAACAGCAGACACACAGCACTTTTTAAAGAAAATATAAATCAGGTCACGTCCCTGTAGGAGCCAACTTGAAGCATCCTGACCACGTACGTAGCCAGGCACACCAATTCGGGCTTGGAAATGTGTGCCTCATCCTGAAATGCTTCAAATAACGCAAACAGCTAAATACATGTCAGGGGTGTTTTCAAGCGTCGCTTGAAAACATCTCATTTCTGCCTTAAACTTCTCTCCTCCTGCACTGACATTATTCATCTGACCCCATCATTCAACTCTCAAAAGGGAGTGCGGGAGCAATTGGTATGAAAAACAATTGAATAAAACTAAACTCTAAATTAGCACAGAAACATTAGAGGAGAAAGTTTTCATCTGTTGCAAGCTATCCTTCTCTCAGCACATCAGCCAGCATGTTGCAGACAGCCTAAGTGCTATTTTAACCCTTTCCAAATAAAAATAAATAACATTCATTAAGTGTTCGGGCAGCACAGACACCATCCACACGGTGATGGGTAGCATGCCATTGTTGATACCGTTAAATACTCACACGTAAAGACATCACAGTTTTCTACAGCCTCAGGTTTAGTACGATTCAACCACTTCTCTTCCATGTTTTTCCCAAAGGCTCTCACCGGTGTTAGATTATACAAAAGGCTGGCGGGCAGGGAAGCTTAAGAAAAAAAATGTCAAAAATACATAGGAAACGTCACCGCCCAAGCGCTGGTAAACACCGACGAGCCAGTCCTCGGGCACCGGCATGAGGAACCACGGTTCTCATTTTCAAGTGGCAAAGCCCCGTGTAACAACCCAAAGGTGTACCACCAGGGCACGGGCTGCCAGAGAGTCGCTGGCCATACCTTATTTATGGCAGGGCTTCTACCCCCTGCCAGGAAAGGACACAAAGAACTCTTAGAAAGGCAGTCAACAACACAAGACACACACAAAAGCTGCCCACAAAACCCTGCAGGAGATCAATTGAAATGTAAAATCCCAATGTCCTCGGTTGAACACTTCATCCAGCTCAACCTTCCACCATGAAAAGAAAGGAAAAGGGCGGTGTCTTTCTAAGGGAACGTTGAGTAATTATTTGCTACAGCTTTGTCTGCTGGGCTTTTTGATAATCATCATTTTCCTGCTGAAAGGAGAAGGAAAGGAGTGCTTTGATCTATCCTCCTCCATCCGGTGTCATGCAAGAAATTACCCCCTTTTGCCCAACTTCTTTCCCAAGAGCAAAAGGATTTCTGAGGAAACATCCTCCCCCACACGCGTGATGCAAACATCGATCTTTATGACGCAGCGCTGAATAAAAGGCATTCAGCGCACACCTTTGCCCCTCAAAAATTCTGTGTTTCTGCCAGTCCGATTGCCTTATCTTCAAATAAGAGCAGTGAAATACAGGATGGGACGGAAGATGCCAGGGCCACCCTAGTGAGGGGCAAGCGCAGGTGCTCCGGGAGCAGTCACCGCAGCGGGGACACGGGAGGTTCAATCACCCTTTCTTGGTGTGCTGAATTTCAATATGCATTTCACATAACTGCTCAGGGCTCAGCCATCTCAGAAGAAGGGAATAAGAATGCGGCAATAGCCGCAGACTGCGACGCTTTGTAGAGAAATTCATAATAATATGCAATGGAGTGAAAATACGCTCATTTTCACAGGCTAAGTCTTAGCTACTTCTTCTTATTTACTTTTTTGCCTGCTTTATACATAAAGAATATCTTAGGACACATTATTATTAAACATAATAGCAGAAGGGGAGTCTATACAAGCTTATCATGAAGCGAAGGCAGGCACAGAAAATTTTAGAGCCCCTAAGACTTAGTCATTTAAGCTTGATGAAAGACATGAGATACAGGCACCTCAATATCTTTGAGAGCCATGGCCCAGGGGATATTACCAGATTTCAGATCTAACAAATACCCTCGAAGAAATTTGTCATTATCTAATTTGGGTTTTAAGTCTAACTGCNAAAAAAAAAAAAGAAGGAAAATCATGGGCAGAATCCATGGGAACGACATTATGCTAAAGTGTTTCCTCAAGAAATGTTTTTAAGAGTAATTTAATACAATTAGGTACCTATCAGAACCACAGGTTCCAAATCAGTTGTGATTGCCCAGTAAGAGCCAGTAAGTTGTGTAATGTCTTTACACATAACCTGCAGCAGGGCCTGGTGCAGCTTCAGTAGAGATGGTTTCGTTAACAACCCTTAACGAACACACAACAGCCGTGTCCATTAAATGAGGAGGGTGCTCTGTCCTGTCCATCCCATCGGTGTGTTTTGATGGGTGAACTGGAGAGAAGTGGCCCCCCCTAGAGCAGCAGGAAGGGTCGGTGGAGCAGAAAGCCAAGGCACCGACTTTGTGCACAGAGGCGAGAAGGAAGCGATGAGGGGCTGGTGGCGGCATCAATATTGCATGGAAAACTTCACCGATGCCGAAATGAAAGGTAGACACTGAAAGGAAATCCCTACCTGGAAAGAAAACCTTCGGAGCCCTCGGAGCCTTTGGGGCTGATGGCACTTTCATTACTGTGATTAGCCATGGTGAGAGACAGCTGCACTCCTGTTGGCCTCATTAAATTTTTACCTGTCTAAAGGACAAACTCTGCCTTTAGAAGCACATGAGAGGCACCCATTGAGCTCCAGGGAGAGTGGTATAATTCCATCAAAACCACTCTGGAGTTACTTTTTCATTACGGTGTAAATAATAAATAACAACAACAACTATTCAGGAAGTATTTCCCTTTGTATCGCCCTCCTTAAGTCTCAAACTGTCGCAGAACATAATGCATTATACATTCTCGTAACACATAAACATCCCGGGTGGGGAAACAGAGGCAAAACAATGCAACAGGAGCGGCTGACGGTCAGTCAGCGGGCTGAGCAGAGCCAGGGAAGAATTTCTTGAGAATCAGTCCAATTGAGACAGGACCCTTCAAACGAGAAAAAGAAATGAAGGAAAAACGAAGTCACCTAGGAGCTGAGTAAAGGACGCCCTTGGCCATGAAAAATAAGCAGGGGCTGGAGCGAGGACTTAGACTGTGCATCGTTTACCTTCAAACTTCCTAAGTAAGTTTTAATTTAACACCCCAAGGTTTTGATGGCTCCTCGAGGAACGACTTTAACCGCAGAAAGGAAGAATTTGACATTCACCAGCTGCTGAAAAAGGGGAGGCTGTTACAAGCATATGGTGCAGTAAAAATAGATGTGATACCCAGGTCGAAGGTGGCTGTGCCTTGTAGACAGAGCATATTTTGACCCCTGGCCGCAATCCAGGATCCTTGTCCTCAAAGCCAACCTGTCCATCTTTTCAAAGATCCAGAAAGAGTAGTAGCCATGGAGGTGGTAACTGATACCTAGAGACACCACTGCAAATAATACTTAGACATTTCACCTGCCACAGCCATGTCCTTCTTTGAACAGAAAGGAGATGCCTCCTGTACAAACAGTGGGGAGGACACAATGGGAAGACCCAGAGCGTGTACTGGAAAGAAAGAAATTTCTTAATCTCAACTGAAAACAAACAGGAGGTACTCACGGGAGGCCTGGTCCCGACATGTCTGAGGCACCCTCCAGGGATCTGAAGTGCCTGCCTGATTTAAGGGCAACAAAAACCTGAGAATATTGGTTCTGTTTTACCTCAAACCACGACAGACATCCACAAATTTGATGCCTGAGGCTCATGGGAAATGAGCAGAGGCGCTTGAGGAGCGACAGTTGAGCTGGAGTTCCGGAACACCACCTCTCTTGGATCCGGCCCTGCACAGGCACTCCTAGTCACGTGTGTTACCAGTTAACCTGGTGTCTGCTCAAGGCTGGTGGGGATTTGCAGGCCAAAAGCAAAGCTAGGTGGTCACAGAATCACAGAATGGTTTGGGTTGGAAGGGATCTTAAAGATCATCTAGTTCCACCCCCCTGCCCTGGGCAGGGACACCTCCCACCAGCCCAGGTTGCTCCAAGCCCTGTCCAACCTGGCCTTGAACACCCCCAGGGATGGAGCAGACACAGCTTGATGCCCCAGAGCACCCTTCCCCTCCCACAGAGTGCTCTGGAGGAGGCTCCCCCACCTTTAGCATTCACCAACCACCTCAACTGGCCACGCTGAGCTCCTTCCCCACAACTGGAATCTCTTTACGGTGCTCTCCAGAGCACAGTCCCTCTCTCTACTCCATTGGACTCCTGCAGGGATATTCACCCAAAAGTTGCACACCCCAGACATTCCTTCCATTCCTGTTAACCGTGCCTTCGCATTATTCACTTCATCGCTGTGTTATCAAGGCACGTGTACACGACAAGATGCATCACCCAGAACAATGAATACTCTTCACATGCACACACACACCTGCTGCAAAAGCAAAGGATGATAAAAAGTAGGAAATATTAATCAAGTATGATAATAGGTTAGGGAGGAATGTTAGGGTGAGTTTTAGAAGCAGGACACAAAAAGCTAAGAGGCCTTCAATGTACAAAGAAGAATATAACTTCCTGGCTTGCTTTAATTTCTGGGTATTTTAAAATAGATTTTAGATAAAATAACTGTTAGACAAATTTCCAGACTGTAACGGGAGGCAGCTGACAGAACTCCAAGATGTGACAATAGGCTTAAAAGTCCTCTTTTTTGCTTGCCACCAGCGAGATGACTGCAAATCTCAAGGTATGGGTAAGTCCAGAGTCACTGCCAAGGCCTCTATGCTGTCTGCATCCACACGCACGTGCACACACACGTTTACAGACACCACTATAGACACGGCACCATCTACTATGCCACTTTTAGTGAGAAAGAGAGACGTATTCACAACGTACATCACAAAACAATTTTAGAAAGAATAAAGCTAGATGGAAATCAGCTTTACCCACACTGGACAATGATTGTACGGCAATAAAATGCAAGCTAGATGTGACTATTGCGTCATTTTTTATTAAAAGTGCCATCGACACCGTCTGTTAGAGAAATCAAACGTGCACAAAAGCTTCTTCTCTGCCCAAACATTTCAGATGATCAACCTTTTAGGTTCAGGCACGGTTGGAATATTATTCTTTTTGAATCTCTCTTTCCTACCGCTGTTCCTCCACCATCTCCTGCCTGCCAGCTGCAAGAGCATCTCTCTGCCCCTCGCCATGTCCCCCACATCCTGCCCGTCCCCTCCTCTCCCTCTCAGTCCAGTGAAGATACGGTTAGAGCGATGTGCCACGGCCAAAGCAGCCTGCAGAGCCCAACACTGATGTGTCGTCAGTACGGCTCTCACTACACTAATCGGGGGGTTAGAAAAGCATTGTCAAGGCAACGCAGTTAGTTTTCGGCGGGCAAGTTGGGTGGGTTGCTTTAAAAGGGAAGGCTATAGCCAGTTAGCCTCTGCATTACCATTATCGGGGTTGGAAAACATCCTACTTGCACTGGAGACGGTCTTTCCAATGTCAGCCAGGGAGCGCAGGTTGGACTTCTTGGTCTGGTGCCGGTGCTTCCTGAGCAGCGTGTAGGTGACTTTGTCCTTCAGTTCCGCTTTCAAAAGCCCTGTCTCGATCTGATTGTCAACGATCATTTCTGCAGCACGCAAAGAAACGGGAGAGAACGATTAATCACAAAGCACAAAACTCTGCCACATCAAGGGAGAGCAGGGGGAGAGAGACGGATCATCTTCACCCTACTTTCTTGAAGGCTTTCCTTCCCATCTCAAAACCACCACCAGATTTCCCCATTTTCTTTTTAACGGGAATCTCTTTTAGACATTTATTTGGAAAGGGAACATAAGCATCTCCATCCAGCAAAACCCATCAGCCAGCGATGTGTACCTATTGCACCAAGACTCCCTTCTGTTATTTTCATACGTGCCCGTGAACCTATTTCAAATAAGCTGGACCCAAGATAAGATGGTTCTGTGTTTTTGTGAACGAGCCCCAACTATTTTGCAAGTTCCTGTACGCTCCCAAAAATAACACGGTAAAACTTCTATCAGATGCAACGAGGCCTGAGTTCACCTCGCAGGCCCCCAATAAAACCTAACCTAACGATAGCCAAAAGTCCCGGGGATGAGTAACTAATTAAATCACTCACTTTCAGAACTGAAGTAAAATGACGGCAACTACAAAAGGCAGGGCTTGCTCCAATTGTCACGGCACGTATTATGCGGCTTTGCCTTTAACGGCATCAAAAAGGCTCCCAGCCCACCGCAGAGACTGCTCCCTTTCCATCAATTCTCTCCTTTCTGCTCCCCCATCCCGGTGGAGACAGAAAGAAAAGGGAGCCAGATTTATTAAGAATCTCTCTTGTGCGTTAAATCTCACATTAAGTTGTTCCCTCAATTGCTCCAGTTAACGTGCTGTCCCCCAAGGGGAAGTGGCAGCTCTTATTTGTCTACCGGTAACTTTTATTTGTGCTAATAATAAAAGTTATGGGAAAGGGGAGGCAGAAGAGGCGTCACATTTGCTAACTCAGTGAGTCAGAAAGTCACCCTCTGTGTGCTGCACAAGAATTAACACCTCTTCCAATCACTGGGGAAAAATGCCTTGTTCTTCCACCCAAACTCAGAAAAGGATGACTCTATGCTTGTAGGTACATTACACAAAACCTTTGGCAAAGGGCTTATTTTGGTCAAGTGCCGTTTTTCCGCAAGCTTTTGTTGTTCGTATTTTTTCCTAGTGATTTTTGGGATACTTCCTGCAGAACCACATGTCCTTCTTCATCAGGTTTATCCTTCTCCATCTGGCGAGTATCTCTTCCCCCCCATGTTTCTGACACAACACAAACCAATAAAGAGGGCTCGTTGCGTTTTTCTTTCCTGCGTGTCACTACTAGATACCAACCGAGTGATCGTGATACAATAATTCTGGAAAGCAGGTCTGCAGGCATCTTGGCCATCCCTATCTGTCTGATTAAGGGTCTGAACCAGCAAAAATACCCCACTCAGGACAGTGTTACAGCAACAGCAGCCACTGATTTGTAATTTAATCTCCCAGGAATTAGGTTTAATTTGAGTGGTGAAGAAGGATATTGAAGGTGACATCTCGCAACGACTTCACAAATAAACTGAATGTTTGAGAGTTAAACCTGTGGGCCACTGACATCAGCTGCTCTCTTCTGAAGCACCTCCAGCTTCAGCATAAAACTTCAGAGGGTTTTGGTGGTTTGTTTTTTTTAAACTTTGCAAAGTTCTGCATTTGGATACACAGATGCAAAAATAAAGGAAGGTAAGTGCCCACGTACGCACC
>VXBH01008161.1:929953-1022168 GCA_013400035.1 Rynchops niger | reverse complement strand
ACCCCTCCCCACCCAGTGATGTCTTAGGATATAACTTGGATATCTACTTCAGGACGCAAATAAGTCTATATAATGACCAAAAGCAGTTCAAGGTAAGCATTAATTATGACCTCAGTTGATTCGTTGACTCATTGTCCTGAACTGAGAACAATTCTCGATTTATCTGTTATCCTTCCCCATGCACTTTCTAGTTTTCCACATTATTCCTTGGAGGATNGTGATACAATAATTCTGGAAAGCAGGTCTGCAGGCATCTTGGCCATCCCTATCTGTCTGATTAAGGGTCTGAACCAGCAAAAATACCCCACTCAGGACAGTGTTACAGCAACAGCAGCCACTGATTTGTAATTTAATCTCCCAGGAATTAGGTTTAATTTGAGTGGTGAAGAAGGATATTGAAGGTGACATCTCGCAACGACTTCACAAATAAACTGAATGTTTGAGAGTTAAACCTGTGGGCCACTGACATCAGCTGCTCTCTTCTGAAGCACCTCCAGCTTCAGCATAAAACTTCAGAGGGTTTTGGTGGTTTGTTTTTTTTAAACTTTGCAAAGTTCTGCATTTGGATACACAGATGCAAAAATAAAGGAAGGTAAGTGCCCACGTACGCACCTACAAAACTAAACTCAAAACTCTGTAGATAACACCAGAGGCAGCTTCTGCAGTTCCAAGTTTACAAGCTAATGCAGCACCTGATATTTGATAATATCACGCCTGCTTCCTGAGATTATAATTCAAAGCACCGAGTTTTGTGGGGGTTTTATTTCATTCTGCTCTTCTACAGCTCTTCACACAATGGTTTCTAAACCCAGTGTTTTGGTTAAATGTACCTCCACTGGATGGCTCACTTTTAAAGTTTATTTTCGTATGTCTTCTCCCACGTCACAGGGAACACGGTATAGCTCTCAGCAATGTCACTGAGTGTCATCCCAGGCCCCGGCTATTTTGACTGCAGAGAAATGGCCACCCGTTCGTCAGAGCAAAGCATCAGCTGGGTCTGCGGCTGCTCTCCTTTGCTGGAGGGGAACACCCCATCCTGAACGGAGACCTCAACCGAAAGCAGCCTTGGGTCCGACTGCGCTGGCCAGAACCTGCGGTGCCTGTCGGTGCCTCTCCTGAGAGAGCTGCCCTTTTACATGTCCCCTTTCTGATAGCAAACATAAATTAAATNATCTTAAAGGTCCCTTCCAACTCTACCCATTCTATGATTCTATCATTATTTCTTTATTTTCTTCTTTTATTGAAAAAGCAGCACTTTCTCATGAGAACCATCAGTGAAACCATCTCCAGGGTTAATATAAATTCGTAGGGAAGAGCTGAGGGATAGAGCCAAGGCGGCTTTACTTACCCACCACCTGCGGGAGAGAAGAGGCCTCCATATCCAGCATTATGGAGCCTTTCTCTATACATGTCCTCAGCTCAAACAAGCTGTGCAGAGACAAGGTGGCCACGTGAGGTTTGCTCCATCGCTCCCCGCCTTGTTCTACCTTCTCCTCAAACTTGATCCACCTATGAGAGGGCAAAACAACAAGACTGTGTTAAAGCTGGGGGCTCCTTGCAGACTCATGCCTCCAAAAGAAGCGGGACGGCCGGACCATCGCGGCATTCCAACAAGTTCAATTACACGCGTTTTCCCCACACATCCCCGAGGCCACAAATGCATGATCAAGTTGCAAAGGCTTAATGAATTGGTATGTGTCAGCTGAGCGGCGATAATGCTCTGCCTGCTCCTAAGCTAGTGCAAATGGGAGGTAAAACATCTTATCTTTGATAGGTTTCTCCAAGACTTAAACTAACACTCTTCAGTTGATGTTTGCTCCAGGCCAGGAGGACACCTGGTCATTCCCCCCTGGGTTTGCACACCCAGTCCCTAACCCAAAGCACTTATCTCAAGTGAGAAGGGCTCAGCACCCACAGCTCCACAAGAAGCCAGGGGGGAAAAATAATAATAATAATCATCACCATCGTCATCAATATTTCTGGAAATAAGGTGATTTATGTTTGAGTATTCAAATCCAGACGAGAAAATCTGAAAACTTGCACCAAATAGTACCACCCCGTAGCCACAAGGGCAAAGAGGGGAGGAGAGGAGCACATCCCACCCGGATCTGGAGATGTTCTCAGCAGAAGAAACAAGCCACCAAAGAAAAAGACACAAAATTACGGGGTTCGTCCTTTCCCTCCGCTCTCTTGCCGTTGTTTAATGATTTAACAAAGTAGGTTTGAAAAAAAAACCAAAAACCAAACAACCCAGAAAGCTCATCGCTAGTTGAAGATTAGAGCAAAGGTTGAACCCTGTTCTGTGCAAAATACTCTTTATGTCCCTACACCCCAGCGGGTTTCCCCCCCCACCGCCAGGGTTGACCGTGCCCGTGGCTGCAGCCAGCCAGCCGTGGCTTCGGAACGGGCTCGCAGGGCAGGGAAAGGGATGGCGATTTAAATATCACCTAATTGCAAAGCAGAAGGGCTTTTGTAATCCTGCCCCGAGATACTGCTTTAACACATGCGGAAAATGAAAATTCCGCTGACATAAGGGGATTAATAAGACAAGAAAAGACACGTGTAAAGGTAAGGAAGCTCATAAACCGGTTGAAAAGAGTATTATTAACACCAAGTGAAATTATATTAATCCCGAAAAATGTAATACTTGAGGATTAATCAATTATGCTTTTCAATTGCAATAATCTCTTTTCGAGACTTTTTTTTAAAGCTGCTTTTTAACTCAAGCTACAAGACTGAATTTCATCTCAAATGAATAAGGTTCTATTTAGTTCACAAAACCTTGGTATTTCCTCGGACACTGAAGGCACTTGGTGGCAAATCCATGCGCTTCCGAGGCTGTATGTTACGTGTGAGTGAGTCCCGGTTTCCCCTGCAGCAGCCCAAAGGCTCCAAATGACAAAGTGTTTGTCTTTGGAGTGAAAGCGTCTTATTCACGACTATCAATATTTGCTCTCTGTTTACTTTTCTCACTACAACCCCCAGCTCCAACCACATTAATTAAACAAATATTAACTCATAAGCCTGGCTGAGCTATCACCTGCTGTATCACCGCAGTCCCTCCAATGACTCTTTTCCTTGGGCACATTCCCGTCCCCAGTCCGGCGGGGATCCAGGGACGGCCAGGTGCCTTCAAACACCCTGGAGCACCTTCAGACACTTGGTTCCATGTTCCCTCTGAAGCCCTACATCCCCTATGCAAACCCATGCGAGCATTTAGTTAAGTGGCTTTCCATACCTTTAACAAATGCCTTGTCCTTTGTGTGGGTTTTTTTGTTGTTTTTTTTTGTTTGTTTTTTCTTTTTTTTAAATCTGCTTTTGCTGAACAGCTCACTCACAACCAGAAAGTGGGACAGGCAGTTGAACTGCTGAGCACAGGCAAAACGTGCCGGACTTTCAGGGTGGAGGAGAGCGGAGAGGGCAAAAGAGACAGCTACGGGGTTAACGCTTCCTATGGCGTGAATATGGAATTGTACGGCTCCCAACAGAGTTCCGCGGGTGCCCAAAGCCACACTGTCTGCAGCCCAGCAGCACCGTCCTGTTTGAGGGCAAAAGATTATCTCTGCTGTTATTCGAGAAAACAAACAATCAAATTACCTTCCTCGTCTCTACCCCGCTCTGCTCTTGACATCTATATGTTCTTCCTGTCTGCCAGGTGAACTTCAATCGCAATAAATATTCCCGTGACCAGGTTAGACCAGCAGGAAGGTATGACACACACCACCCACGTTCTGTCATGCCTCTTGAGCCCTGGAAACAACGCCGAGGGCTCCAGCAAGGTTCTCCTGGCACCGGGGACTTTGGAATTCAGGTACCTATCCAGCAGCCCTCCAAACAACTGAGACTTGTGAGAAGCATCATAGAATCACAGACTGGTTTGGGTGGGAAGATATCTTAAAGAGTATGCAGTCCCAACCCCACCTCCCACCAGCCCAGGTTGCTCCAAGCCCCATCCAACCTGGCCTTGAACCCCCCTCCAGGGATGGGGCAGCCACAGCTTCTCTGGGCAACCTGGGCCAGTGTCCCACCACCCTTACAGCAAAGAATTTCTTCCTGAGTTCTCATCTAAATCTCCCTTCTTTCAGCTTAAAACTGTTCCCCCTCATCCTATGGCTCTACTCCCTCATAGAGTCCCTCTCCGCCTCTGCCATCAACACACATGGTCGCCTCCCGAATAACAGCCTGCGCTTCGAACGCGTGGCTGGGAGCCGCCGGTATGGTCAGTGGATAAATACTGTGAAGACAATTAGTATCTCTGCTAACCAAGATGCAGGAGCCATCTATTTTTTAATTTTTAAAGCTTCAAAAAGGATCGCATAAAAGGTGCCTTAATATTGTAATGTGTAAAAGGGTGAAAGATATAAATGTACCACCTGACAGAGCTTATATAATAAAAAAAAGACGATAACAGATGATTTAAAAGACCGATCCACCATCCCACAGTCCTTTTGCTCCTTTTCTCTACAATCTTATGACCTTTCTACCACCTCCCTGCCATGTAGAATGATGATCCCCCCACTGTGGTGGGCACATCTTGGTCCCCAAATGTACTGCACTGAGCCTCACAATAAACTGGTGGCCTCCAGCTGCTTCAGGCCTCTTCCTAGTTTGCTCTGTATGCTGGAACCACTGCCGAAATGCAACCAGTCACATGGTAGTGCAAGAACTTGTCCATCCACACCAGGTAAATCCATTATGAGCGCCAACAAAACCATCAAGGAGTGCCCAGTGACCCAAATCTTCAGGTTACCTTTTAACGGCAATAAACCTCCCCTTTTACTCCTCTATTTCTAAAGCATTTAGAGGGCTTTGCTGTGAAAGCCTCAGTACGCTAAGGACGTTTTTCCAAGCTGGCCCTTTACGGTGAAGCACGGCCCAACACCGTGATGTGCTGACAGGCAGTGGGACCGCACCAAGGGATACGACATCCTCAAACCCTGGTCACAGGATGCTCTTACCTACTGTCAGAAATGCCACCATGCGCGGGAGGACAACCACAGCCCGTTTATAGCTGCCACAGAGACAGCTGAACTCACAGGAATCGAGGACCAGGATGGGCAACTAAATCTCCCCGTCTTTCAATCAGGAGCTTTAAGGTTCCTGCTAGAAATATTCCATGACATCCATGACATGTACCAGGTATTCTTCTATTGCCCAAAACAGCTTTGGAAGGGATGGTATGATTCGCTAAACCCCTTTCAATACAAACCCTCTTTCCCGATAGCTTCGAAGCTCTTTCAAGCCCTAGACGGAAGGGCTGCAGACGCTGGCCACCTCTGGTTGGTACATCCCCCAGCCACTCGGAAGCTTCCAGCAGGTTTTGTTGGCTGAGATTAAGTCATTTCAGGAAGACACTGAACCATCCTGAACAACCACATGCTACACAAGATCACTATTGACAAAATAGCACGCAAGTGAAGAGGTTGGGCCAAGGTTGGGAATGAGACAGTGTCTCAGCAGGGTGCTTAAAGCATCCGATGTATACACGGACCTTAAAAGAGTGAGAATTATATATACAGCTCCATCTAGGACTTTCACCAAAGATGTGTGAAAACACATAAAACCAGAAATTGTTTGCCAGAGAAGAAAACCTGCCTTTTTTTCCCTACAGCCACCCGACAGCAGGACGAGCATGGGCATATCCCTCCGTAAGGTCCGTCACATGGGCTCCCATAAAACTTCCCCCAAGAAGAGCAGAAGATGCCACGCAGGACACAGGGGCTTCTTCCTTCTGATGGCTGACATTTGTGGACTTCAGGAAAACAGAGCTGCCCCATATTTCTACCATAAAGGAGAGACCGAGAGACTGCTCGATAAGATTCGAATCGTGAAAAAGCTTTACAAATCGTCATGAAAACCCCTTCCCAAAGACCCAGGGACGCATGATTTGCTGTAAAAAGCAGAGGTGGGCAGTGCAGGTGACAAAACGCAAGCACCGAGCTAATGATAAGAGGGAAGAAAAGCAATAAAGGGAGAAAAGGATGACCAACAAGTAAGAAGTTAAAGAGCAAAAGGTGAAAAGTCTTTAAAACAGGCTCTCCAAGCGACCGAGAAGTAAAAATAGGGAAAGATAAGGGGGTAAACGGGTAGGCGGTGGAGCGGTTCATTAAATCGCAGGTAAAGAAGATTAAGGTAACCAAACAACTACGAACACAGTAGGTGCCCTTAAGAGTGGAAGGTGGGGAAAGAGCTTAACCTGGCCACAATAAAGGAAAATGAAAACCCCCAGGTGAAGCGAGGGATTGGGAAGAGGGAAGGCAGAGCCCCCAACTGCCCTTCGGCTGGGCGAGCACCTCTTTCTAGTGGGACAATTCCAGGCCTTCACAGCAACCAGACTGCAATTAGGGGGTTTGCCTTCTAAGACAAACCCAAGAAAAATATTTTTACTGCTTTAAAAAAATAGAAAATCAAAACTTCATAAGGCTAGAGGCTAAACTAGATCTTTAGATCACGAATCCAATCTGATTGCTCTTTCGGCAGTGTTCAGAAATAAACTGTGTGCAACTTGTGTCAACCAGATCAAAAAAACATACCATTTCTTTGGCATGGGTTTTTTTGACCAAACCAAGAGCAGCATCAAAGAAAGAGGCAGAGAACCTAACCAAGAAACTCAAAGCAGGCAACTCCATCCAGCATTTAACACAAACCTTGAATAATTTCCTCTTAAGAAAAATAACCTTTAGGGGTTTTTTGCCTATTTAAATGGAAATGAATTTCACCAGTAACTCGCTAGGAGAGGGACACAGTCAAAATTTCCCATCTTGTGGTGTGTGGTGGGGTCAGGCTCAAATCTACTTCGGGGCAACAGAACTGAAATAGTTTTGAGACACATGCAGAAGCTTTATTTGGGCACTGACTTCTGACAACTCTGGCCAAGATGATGTTCTTCGCAAAGCACTAAGAAGCCCATACATCTGTTGGCTCTCCATAGGCAAACCGTTCAAATAAATCTGGCGCTCTATTTTTTTTCACTAGCTTTTGTTTTAAAGCAATATTTAAACAAATCCCCAAATTCTCTCCTTTATCAAAGAAAAGTAATTTGAACTTCACAGGCTCCTCACTGTGGATTCCCCAAGTGATGCTACAGCACATATATTACCCCAGTTTAAGGTTAAGAAGTTAACCATGGGAGTTCTGGGCAGCTGCCCTTCCCTTTCGGGGTAAGGGAAAACCAACCCACCTTGCAGTCTCCTTCCATTCCATCTCTTGTCCGTCAACAGCCAGAAGTTCATCCAGCTCGGTGAAGAGCTGCGGGGGCGCCGGGCTGTCATCTTCCTCTCCGAGGATGAAGCGGATGCGTTCGGCAGCGGGGGAGACTGCAGAGGTGAAAATACTGCGGTTAACGGCCTGAGAGATGACCAGGGACGTGCGGCTCCTCTCCTTCCCCTGCTCCCCAAAGCCATTCAGCTGTTTCTCCAGGCTGTCCTGTCCATTTGACATCCTAGTCGCTGTGGACGGAGGGGTGTAAGCGAGGGTACGTCTATCTCCCTCTCTCCCTTTCCTTGCTTCTCACTTTGCTCCTTAAAAGTTCAAGCTGGGAGTAAAGTTCAGGAAAACTTGCTTCTTCCTACAGTCCTTAACTCTGTTACAGCAATTTGCAGCCCTTGTAAAAAAAGCGCTATCAAGCTCAAAACCAATATGCTCTATGGTGCGTGCCCAAGGACCTTTCGCACTCTGATCAGCTGAGATCCTTCGCCCCCTTTTTTATATGACGTAAAACCAGTTTCAGCCAAACTCTTTTGGGGCTTGCTGTGACAGCAGCATCCCATAACTGGTTTTCCCCTCCCTGCCGACAAGGTTGGGGCTACCATTGGCCTGCAAGGCAGGCTGTAACCTCCCCAGAGCCACGCAGGAATATTTAACAGAAGGGTTGTCTCATCTATACGTGAAGAATGCGACCCAACGCATTTAGTCAGGCACCAATGCACGGGAAAAAAACAACTGCTCCCATTGGGGAAAGACTGCCCATTTAGACAAAAGAAACTATGTTCGACACGCGCTCTTTTGATAGCACAGGCGAAGTTCATTTGCATTATTAGCTCAAGAAAAATTAGCAGAAACCCCTTCCTGGTTAAGAAACATGCGTGATTCAAAATTAAAAACCGAGAATATCACTGTCTGCATCCCAAGACCGAAGGGCATCTCCCAAAGGCAACCGGAGCTCGTGCCACAGGAGCTGCCGTGCTGGAGGACTTCTTGGCGTCTACAGCTTTTTTCTGATCATATCACCTTAAACCCAAGGTGTGACCACGTGAAATTTTAAAACAGACACCCCTTCTGCTGAATGTTTATCAGC
Organism: Rynchops niger; assembly: GCA_013400035.1. Classification (NCBI taxonomy): domain Eukaryota; kingdom Metazoa; phylum Chordata; class Aves; order Charadriiformes; family Laridae; genus Rynchops; species Rynchops niger. Next base: position 1,013,872 of record VXBH01008161.1, on the reverse strand, counting down.
ATTAGAGTTAGAGAGCAGACTCTGAACTTTGAACGCTTCTGCTAAAAACTTCTTTCTTTTCAAAAGATCAGCTGTCTGTCTGTTGCAAAATAATTAATTACACCAGGTGTCCAATTACCATTGATTTTTCCAGGGTAAACAAAGTCTCAATTTGTAATGTGAAAAAAGGAACCAGTACGAAACATGCCCTTTCCTCCTCTTTTTGTTTTTTTTTTAAAAAAAAAGAAACTTTCTTCTTTAATTATTCAGCAAAAGTTGATGCAAATTCATTTCTTCGTCGGTTAGGGTGATGATACTTTCATAATATAAACCAGATTTTTGTTGAAAGTATATCTGCACTCATAAATGCTCTTGCCATTCCCTGGTCACCCATGTTTGTCACCCTGCACTGGCTCTGCGACTCAAGTAGGAGGGATAACAACATATCATGGAATCACAGAATGGTTCGTGTTGGAAGGGACCTTAAAGCCCATCCAGTCCCACCCTCCTGCCCCAGGCAGGGAGACCTCCCACCAGACCAGGTTGCTCCAAGCTCCGTCCAACCTAGCCTTGAATGAAGCCACACATCTGGCAACGCCTGCAGCACTCAGCTCAGGACGCTATCAAGGTTTGGGTTTTGGTTTAAAGCCTTTTGGCTTTAAACATTTATAGAGGAGCCACATGTCCCTTCTTCAACACCCCAACCCAGCCCCAGAGAAGGCAACCTCTGAAGAGGTCTTCAGAGTACTGCCTGTCCTGTTAAGGGGGCTGGAAAGTGATTTCTTCCTCCCACTTAAATGGGAGCAGGGACAGTTGCGTATCTCCAACCATTTTCAGCTCCCTGAGATGTGGTCCCTACTGCTCTTCTCTGGATCTCTGTGTAGCACAGCTCTTGCCAAACCCCAACACAAATGATGAACTGCCTGTCACCATCCTGTCCCAAGCTCATCATTTCAGGGTTTCATAATCACCAATACCTTAGCCATGGCTGTCTCAAAACATGTCCTACCACAGCTTTCCAGCACCGACCAACTGGTCTGTGCCTCTGCCACCGCACCACCTAAGCCACACGTTGCTCATCGTTCAGTAACATTCCCAGAGGGGCTACACAAAGGCTTTCCCATCAGTCCTTCGAGAACATCCACCACTTTCCACAAAAACAAAAGCTTTCCTCCGATATGCTCTTAACAGGAGAGAAAAATATCGCTGAGCTGAATTTCCTGACATTTACTTACAGAAAAATACACATAAACCCTCTTGGTAATTAGCACTTTCATAAAACCACTAGTTCTGGTTTTATCAGAACTTATCTTTTTTCTCAGATATATTTCTCAGAATCTGTGAGGTGCATAATGAGTATTCGATTCTTGGGCTTGGATGTAACAGATGCATTTTGCAGAACACTTCCAAAATCTATCTGCAAACACGTAAGCTTACACGTGAAAATTGTCCTTGCCATTACAAAAGCCATTTGGACTAAAAAATCTGCATCTAAAAGACATTTAAAACCAACATTAGTATAAATAATTGAGATTATCCCATTCTAAAAACGCCATTAGGCGTAACGCTTGAGCTCATCTTTACAGAGCCAGCCCCAATCAACCACGGCGGTGGAAAAGGGCCTGGGGAAGTTAAACGGGGCAACCACAGCTCGTGGTGGAATGGTGCCTGGACTCTGCTGTCACCCTCCAGATGAAGAGCAAGACCTGCTGGCAGAGCACCCCTAACACGCACGTTCCATCATCTTCCCCCTTAACCCCTGCACCGATGGCTCTCAATAAACTTTTGTATTCGGAATAGAATTTAAATATCCCAATAAAATAAATTTACATCCTGTCGCTTCAAAAAGTAAGGGGCTGGTGCATGGAAGAGCCTGTAAGAGAAGTGACTGCGGAGCTTCTAGAGCTGCTGAAGGCAGCGTTGGCAGCCAATGGGAAAATTCTCTCTTTTCACTCATTTTGAAGTGATTTTATTACATAGAGGTGTTACCCTGATCCCATAACACCATAATTCCACAAATACCCACAACGTTTTGCTCACTGAACTGCATCATGAGAGGAATTAGAGAAATGCTCCCACCAAACCTGGACACGCATCATACTATGTCGCCCCTTCTTTCTTTTCTTCTTTCTTTTGTTTTTGCTAATTTCCTATTAGCTGCATTTAGCGCAGATGATAAGGTTCAAAATCCAATTAAGGAATTTGCGGGTCACAGGTCTCCTATGGCTTGCTTTACCACATGTTCTTTATTGCGATTTTGTAGGTTAATGGGCCGTTTATGGGTTGTTTATGTGCTCTCTTTAGCAAGGAGAACATATTTTCACCCTAATCTCTGGAGCGAACACTGTGTGCTCAGCACGGGCCGACAGCTGAGTATCGGGCTTAAGAACTGGAGAGCAATTAACCCGGGGTGGGGGGGTGTGTGAACTCTGCAGACCTCCCCCTGCCCGACCTTTGAGCACTAACCCTGCCAACCTCCCCCAGCCTTGACCATCACCTTCGCTTCAACCTACTCTGGCCAGTTTAGGAGCTGCTGGAACCAGCACCACCAACGACAGGACCAGTCGCCGCTCAGCCTTTTTTGTTTTATTTCCCTTGCCATCTCATTCAAGAAACAACCTGATGATCCACAGACACTTGTAGTGGAGAAAATGCTAATCCACAGATTTAGACGGCGAGGATTATATTTTTCCCCTGAACGGGAGAGGAATTAAGGTATTAAATGGTAAAATGCTCCAATGCAACGTTTAAACAGAGGTATTGCCATCCGTAAGTGACAACCTCCCCCTTTTCCCGCTCCTCTTCAGTCACAAGCGGTCCATGAGGCGGCTTATAAAATCCATCACTCGCAGAAGAGAACGAACACATCAGCAGTTTCTCCCAGTTCAGTTCAGGCCAATTACAAGCACAATTTATACCCTCGGGTTCCCAAAGGCAAAACCAATCTCCATCAACAGAGAGAACTCTCAGGGAGCTCAGAAATAGAGAGAGACACATTTCCAGCACGACAACCTCAAATCAGCTCCAGCTGATCTTCCTAGCCCAACATCAGTGCCTGGCTGCCCGGCATGACGGAAAAGCCGGCACCATGCCTGCGGGGTTCCCTGCCACCCACGGAAATGCCAGGGGGCTTTGTCAGATTGACGAGTATCCCAAAGTCACCTCCCACTTCAGTACCAAGTTGCAAGTGCCTCACTTGTCAAGGCTGGAAGATGGGCATCGCCTGGTTCTCCAGGTGGCCCATGGAGCCTTGGGATGGAGGGACTCGTTTGTGTTGATGTATGAGTAAAACAGCCTCTTCTCCAATCAACCAACATGATTTTCCTATGTTTTTTCAGCTTGCTGTTACCAGTGACACTTCCAAATACCTTTAGGACTTGCACCTCCATGAACTGCTTTCTCCTTTCAAGGCCAAAGAGACCATCTGGTTGCCTAGAGAAGCTGTGGCTGCCCCATCCCTGGAGGCGTTCAAGGCCAGGTTAGACAGGGCTTTGAGCAGCATGGTCTAGTGGGAGATGTCCCTGCCCAGGGCAGGGGGGTAGGATTGGATGATCCTTAAGGTCCCTTCCAACCTAAGCCATTTATGATTCTATGATCTAACAAGAAGTTCTCCGTTAACTCTGAAGTACATCAGCAGCTACAAAAATCCCCAAGAGACCAGGCGCAAATCCTTCCTTAAAGCCTGCGGTAACATTATCAAGCAAAGCTATTTGTCAAGCGTGCTTTCCAAATACGCTTATTAAAACAGGACATGATTATACTCCCATTAATTTCTGGGGTTGCCCTTGCTCAGCCAAAACTTGGTTCAAGTCAATCTGAAGTCAGTGCAAGCCAGTTAAGCGAAACACCTGGGTAGACACTTTTATCAGATTTAAAGTAATTTTCCTTCTAGTTTAGCTGACTTCACTTCCAAAATCAATCCATCACCCAAAACAATTTTAATTGTGCGTTAAAGTCGATACAAGACCTTACACAGTTTAATCATTTCCCTTATGATTTATACCTTTGATCAACCGCCATTCATTTTCCCAAACATTCTTGCATAGACAAGCCCCAAAGTTGGAGCATTTTTAGGTGCAATTCGAGGCACTATCGGGGGGGAAGTTTCCACTAAGGATAACTGATGAGAAAACCCCGCGTTCCAGTCAGCGTTACCAATGAGAGCAGCAAACCATGCAGTTTTACTGGTTTAATCCCTCTGACGGCAACAATCCCTTCTCTATCTTGGCTTCGCACCTTGCAGATCACAAAGAGTGAAACACAAGGTCTGCAGACACAGACGGTGCAAAACTGCTCCTAAAACCAGAAGACTAGGGGGAAAAAAAAAATATCGCAATTCACTTTAATTTTGATTCTCCCTTCGTATAAGTTCCAGCTGCGGGGCAGACTGTGGACACTTACTATCTCCCCTTGATCCCCTTTCACAACAGGGATGTCATCAGAAGCAGCAGTAACCTGGACAAGTGCTGATTACACATCGCCGATAAGACCCGAATTGACGCTATCTTGGTTTTGCAGTGAGATTCTTGCTCTGCAAGAATTGATTAGTATAGACAAGAGCTAGTTCAGGTACTCGGTTTGGCATAAATCATGGAGAAAAGCTTGTGAATCAAGGCCAAGGTAAGATCTGACAGAGAGAACGTGAGATGAGACTTAAGAGCACTGTCTAAGCACAAGCAGGGAAGGCTTTTATGGCTCACAGTTTTACCAGCTTCCTTGAAAGACTAACTCAAACTGAGTCACATCTAAAACGAGGAGTCACTAAAAATCATCATCTTGGACATGGTCATGTACGGCATCCGACACGCCGAGCCAGGGCCGTGGGGAAAGGCAAAGGATGGCATCTCGGTTTACCAGCAATCCTGGTCAGCAATTCCAGAGCACCGCTCCCATTACAGCACGGACCCAAAATATTCTTGCACCTTTATGGGTAAGGATTGTTATTCTCGTTACGGAAGAGTCAAATTAGGTAATCCCAATTTCTGCACAACAACCCATCTGAGAATAGATTCCCCAAGTGCTCTATCAAGTGAAAGCATCCTTGGGTGCCACTGAAGAAGTCAACTGCACAAAGATTTGCGGGTGACATCTGCTTCACAGAAACGCTTGCACCTCAAAACGTTGCTCAGGGTCTCCCAGAACCCGCCTCTGGATGACCAACTCCCCAGCAAATCGCTCCAAGCGAGCGTGAGAATTTCTTTTTCTTTTCTTCTAGAGAGGAATGACGACTTTTTGACCCTGCTCTCAGTGCTGGCTGCTGGTAAGGCAGATTAGACTTGTCCATGGGCGGAACTTGGCAGCCTGGAGGGAACACTCACCACGCTACCCACATCCCACCCCTCTCGCGGCTACAGGGTGCAAAAGCGGAGAACGCTATTCAAGCCGCTTGATCCATCTTGAAGCCAGCATCCCCCATCCCTCGATCGTGACCCTTTCCAGCACATAATGAATAGCACTGACTGCCTCTTGAACAATCCACTTTTTTGCTAGACTATTGTACTGCATGGTTGTACCGTAAGCTCCTCTGCAGCATGTGGCATATATTAAGTCTTTGATGTGCAAAAAATCTTCACTATTAGACAAATGCTTACTAATAACATATTCCCTCAAGTGCCAGAAGAACGGCAGCTTTCACGCAATGATTTGCTGAGCATTCTCAGCTCCCTTTGTCTCCAGTGCCGTTGAGATCATGTGCAAAAAGTTTTGTCTACGGATATTTTACTGAAAAATTCCTTGGAGATACAGGGACAGAAAAGAAAGACCCTTCCTTCCAAACAGGTCTCAAATCAACTCCTCCATAGCAGAGAGCTCGCGTGGACAAGGTGCACCATGTGGACAAGGGGTACGGCAACCTTTTAAACACAACCAGCACCATCTAACAAAAAAGTTACTCAGCCTTAACGTAAAAGGCACTGCCTATAAAAGAAGAACGACTGCTAATTCCAACCACACAGTTATGACAGAGAGACCATTGCATGCTACACCTCAAGTCTAATTATGAACTTTTCCCAATGTTGTTCCACTTGAGACTCTCCATTACTGTCTTCAATAATTGTCTGGGTTTTTCCGCTGCAGACAGTAACAATAATATCTCTGTAACACCTCAGGAGCCAGGGCAGCTGCATATTCCCAACGAAATGCGTTATTGATAGCCTCCCACAGATACACGATTAGCAAGTTGAGCCAGACCGAATATTTAATATATGAACAACGCGCGGCTCTGCCTGCTCAAATCAATGCCAGGCTCCGCTAATTTCACGGGCACGGAATTGGGTGTACGTGGACCACGCCATTCTCCGTGGGTACGCTGGTGCTAGACGTTAATCAGCAGTGATTAGCTTCCAACTTCTAGAAAAACCAGGAAATTTCTCTCTATCACTTTTTTTTTAATTTTCTAGATCCACCGAGTGCCGTTTTTAATCACATCAAAGGCACCGATGCCCCTGACGCTTGTTTTTACTAAACAAATAGCCTGTGCTTCTTTACCACAGCCTGTATCCTGTAACAAACTATACTGTTTATAAGCCCTGGCATGATATAAACTACATAGCGAGCAATTCATTAAAGAATATGGATAAGAACGGTATTTTTTGACTAGTCCTGGAGGTCAGCCATCTTACCTCAAGTTGCGTGAAAGTGCTAGAGCAGCACATTTTTAAGGAGCTATTACTGAGCAGTTGCCAAAAAAAAAAAAAAAAAAAGGCTTTAATAAAGAAAAAGCAGCATCTAGAGAAAGCCTGGCTTTTTTCTGAGCTTTGTAATGTTTCCCACTGTTGGACAGGTAAGGGATGCTGCCTGGCATCACACCTCCCTTGGACCTGAAAAACAGTCGAGTCTCCAGTTAAACCATTTAGCGGCATGGTCGCCGCTTTTTATAACAAAGTTCAAAAATTGCTCCCTAATTCTCAGCGTTTTTCTTTTCCTTTGGCTTTTCTCTGTTTTCCTTTGTAAAGCAGTATGGCTTTCGCAGCCTCTTGCGGAGACGGGCACTGTTTGCTTCTCTGGAATCCCACTGGGGTCTTGTTCTAGCATCTGCAACATCTTAATCACATTAGTGATCGTGCACAACTTGCCCCCCCCATCTTTCCACCGGCATCGACAGCCCACCGCGGGCACAAAGCAACTGCTCAACGTATGCTACCACAAGGGAAAATTCCTGTTCCTCTGGTGAGCAAAAAAATAATCCCATTTTCTTTTCCAACCCTGTAAGGCAGCTCCCTCAAAGACAATTTTAAAGCTGTTTTGATGTGATGCAGTCCCTGAATAAGTAACCCGATGTCCTTGCGTCGGCTACAAGCCCTCCTACACACTATTAATGCAGTTTGCCACCGCTCCTTTACCTGTGCCCCCTTTTTTTAGGTGACGGTGAGAGTACAGCGAGATTTTTAAGGACACAGCTATAACAACTCTGGGCTCTTTTTCTGAATTTAAACTTCCGTGTAGTGACAAGAAGAAACTTTCCCTTCCCTCTCTGCGCTTTAAAACCAGCCCTCCGGCTGCAATAGCCAATTTTCTGCCTATTAAGCACTTCTCTCAAGCAGGGGTTCATCATTGCCTATTTGTCCCCTTCAATCAATCTCTCCGTCACCTCTGAACATCTCAGCCCCTTCTAGAAGTCTTCTTCAGTGAGGGCTCGACAGAAGGGACCGACCCGCAGAGGAAGGAAGCCGAGGGCAAGCGTGCGAGGATTTTTATTTTATATTCCTGCAGCTTCAGTGTGTGCCGAGCCCTTTGTCCCGTGTGCTTTTCAGCCAGTGTCTCCGGCTGAAACAGAGCCCATCTCTGTTGCCAGGCAGGATTTCAAGGAGTACTGAATGTCTCTGGCATCCAATGCTTTTTGCTTTCAACTCTTTTCATTCTGCCCCCTCTGTTGTAAATGTTGCCAAATACCTCGTCCACTGCAGGCAGAGAGAGAAATATTATTATTATTATTATTCCTTACAGTCATTGCAGGAGACCAACTGGTGTACGAGAGCAAAATGCACACACCGAGAGGGTTCTGCAGGTTGTTATTTCTTCATGATCGCCTGCCCCCGCTTCAAACAGAGAGGGACTCGAAAGCTGGAGAGATGGAGACTTTTTACAAGGGCATGTAGTGATAGGATGAGGGGTAATGGCCTCACACTGGAAGAGGGGCGACTCAGATGAGATCTCAGAAATTCTTTGCTGTGAGGGTGGTGGGACACTGGCCCAGGTAGCCCAGAGAAGCTGTGGCTGCCCCATGCCTGGAGGGGTTCAAGGCCAGGTTGGACGGGGCTTGGAGCAACCTGGGCTGATAATTGGTGTCCTATCTTCACAGAATAGTTGGGGTTGGAAGGGACCTTAAAGATCATCCAGTCTCACTTGCCTGCCCTGGGCAGGGACACCTCGTCCCATGGCTCCCCTCCCTGATCCAGAGTTCCCCCCCAGCTTTCCTGGAGCCCCTTGAGGGACTGGAAGGGGCTCCAAGGTCTTCCCGGAGCCTTCTCTTCTCCAGGCTGAACCCGCCCAGCTCTCTCAGCCTGTCCTCACAGCAGAGGGGCTCCAGCCCTCCCACCATCTCCAGGGCCTCCTCTGGACCTGCTCCAACTATAAGCATTAATGTTTGAATTCGGTAGCCTAAATCCATTCGGGGTTTAGGAGGCCACCTAATCTCGAATATCAGCAGCGGTAAGGCGCCAACCTCCTTCGAGATGCTTTGAAAAAGCTCGGCTTTTCTTTTTTTCCGTCACCTTCTGAAAAGCTTCATTCAGTGACAAACCGCCCTTATGGCTCTTAGAGGTTAACAGCCACTTATCTAAAGAGCTGCAAAGCCAAAGTAAGAATTCAGACAATGCTTCCATTGACTGGGAGAGCAGCAGGATTTGGCCTGATGGAGCGGTTACAAAACCAGTCAGTTTCAAGTTTGGATGTTGGTTTTCCTCACACTTCCCTGCTGCAGCAACGCAAGTTCGATCAAGTAGATCCACGTCTTCAGACCGACACTTTGGGCGACCGCGCTTATTCCGTATTTCACATCCTGATAACAGCCTGTCCCCAGCACTGCCCTCACTTGGCATCCCTGGATGTGTTACGACCATCCCGATGAAACTGTCACCCTCTGTTAGCAGTGTGGCAAAGCAGAGCTTTTGGTGGATAAATCACTCCTCTGAGGGCTTTTTCTTTTTCTCTCCAAGTCAAAACAATTCAGAAAAGGGCTCTTGCAACGGTATTTCAGCAGCAGAAAGACCCTATTGAGATACAGGCACAATAACCAGTTTCGTTCCTGCCTTTAAAAATTAACCACCATTAACTTCAGGCTTGGAGTGGCTCCGGGCTGCCAGCAGCGCACTCCTTCCAACTGGCTTCCCAGAAAGAAACTACTGATTCAACTTGTTCTCAAAAGCCCAGTGACATTTCTGAAGCTCTTGCTCTTCACCGGTTTCCCCTTGCAACAGCAAGCAGAGTTCAAGCTTCTGCCTCCTTTTTCCTCTTAGCTTCACAGACTCACCCCCACCTCCTACATGAGCGCCAAACCTCCACAGAACACGATTATGCTGGAAAAAAACCCATTAACTTCAGGCTCGTTGGTTCACGGACAAAGTCTGGGCCTTCGGATGTGCCCCACTACTCTGAAGCAGAAGCCAGGCAGACCAAGACCTGCAAACCCAACGCTCAATAGCAGAAAAACTCATCTCCTCGCTATCCCTCGCACTGCTAACTTGGAAGGTTGCAGAGTTACACTAGATGCTGCCATGGGCCATGTTTTGAGCCCTTTTATCTAAGCTCTCGAAAGGTAGATGATCTCTCATGAGCAAGAGGCAGGCAGGCAGACCAGTGGGGTATCTATCACACAGCAGGCATTTTAGCCAGTGTCAACAGCGAAAACCAAATGTTGGAGAAAAGAAAAGAAGTTGAGATAAAAGAAGTTGGTAAGAAGAAAAAAATAAAATAAAAAAAATAATGAAGAGAAGGCCAGTAAGATGTTGATGAGAAGCGGTGTCAGGCCAGCAATGTACACCCTTCCTTGGCTGCATGTCAACTGGCCCCATGTTATGGTTGACCTTGACACCTACTGCACAGAAGAGGAGAGAGCTATTCTCATCCACTCCCAAGTACAAGAAGGAAAATTGACTCAGGCAAGGCAAGAGCTTCAGCAGATTTGTTCAGGACTCACCTATACTGGAAGGTAGTTTTACTGCTTTAAGCAAATTTCTGTAATTCAATCAACCAAATATAAGTATCAAATATTTCCACTTCGGGGAAAGGAATACAACCAGGATCTATACCAGTAAAATTGCGTGCAAGAAAAATAATAGACTATTATCCAAACTAAGCACAGGCCAGCTTTCCGTAAGTGACTGTGCTGTAATTAAGATCAATATACTCGGGAAAAGGATACTGCCAAAAGTGAGGAAGGAAGAAAGCTAGTTCAAACAAACCTAACCTTTTTTTCCACTGAAAAATGAGAAATCTGGTATCTAAAGATGCATTTGGAGGCTACTTACAGAATGCAAAGCGAGCCACGTGGAGATATAGTTTTACCAAAACAACAAAGAGGCTCAAAAGCAGTACGGAAGCACAAATATAGAGAATAAGGAGGCCAAGCCCCGCTTCACCATACCATCTAGGAACATCTTAGTCCAGCACAAGCCTAGGTCAAAGCAAAACTAGCAAACGTGAAACATAAGGAAGATTCAACCAAAAACTGGAGAATAAGCACCCAGGGCATCCAAGGCAAATGAATTATTCAAGAACATCAGGCAGCCGGAGCTTGAGAACCGGTGGGTGAACCGGACCACCTCGGAGAGAGGCAGCCAATTAAGAGGATTAAAGATTTTGCAGAAAGGCAAACCAGCTTCTTCGTGTGAAACTTCACCACGTTGGTGGGTAGAAAGGCACTGAACCTTTTTTGATGGCTAACGTGCCTGGCAGCTCAGACACAAAGGTGTCTGCAGAAAGAGGGAGAGAAGACAGAGATGAACGCAACAGCCGCAAGCGGCCAAGACCCCTTGTGCTCACACCTCCCCACAGCCTGTCCAGCCCCGAGGTTTTAGCGAGGTCTGGGCCATTTCCTACAGCCTGAAACCAAAGAAAACAATAATCAATCCACGAAATCACCAGGAATCGGTACCCAACTAATTTAACACACTTCACCACAGAATACCACCTACCGCAGCAGTAAGAAACAAACTATTTCATCTGATTCCCCTTTCTTTCTAGACCTCCCTTTGGAGACTTTTCTACTGCTGTTCAACCACACTGCAGGTTCAAAAAGTGCACAAGGTTAGCATGCCTTTATTTTTCCTCCACTACCAAAAACACGGCGAATCTGAGCTGCCACAGCCTGTTCGGGGCTGCTGTAGTTAAAAACAAAACCATTAGCGGAGTTCTTGGAACCCAAGCGCGACTTAAGCACATTTTTTTTTTCTTTCTTTCTTTTAAGCTCCTAAATGCAACTTTAGCAATTACTGGTTTATGTAATTGCCCAACATTTAATGTTTACAGCAACATTTTACAACTAATTTACATGTAGTTCACTAAATGCTTTAGGGTTAATTGGTCTTTTGTCGTGCATTAAGTAGCTTGTTAATTATTAGACAGTTGGGAAGAAAAAACAAGTAGGAGGTCAGTTGGAGGATGGCTGCTTGNATAAGCATTGACCTTCCTAATGATCGACCCCACGTTTAGCCCCAAATCAGGCCAGGCCATGAGCGAATGGTGTATTTTACAGGATCATGTTGCCTCCGTTGTTCTCCCTGTGGAGGGGGACACAACAGGGCTCATTCACGGACTTCGTTGCTTACGGCATGTGCGGTGAAGATGAAACCATAGGAGAAGATGCAATTTCTTTTGCTCGGCATGAAGAATGTAAGAGGGAAGATCGACGTTTTTAAACACACTTCAGACAAAATGGGTGCAACAAGGAAGGCAAGGAGGATCCAAAGGGATGTTTCCCTGATGACCCTAGACCACCAACATCAAGCACCCACATTTCCCAGCTCCTTGATTACAGCACACCAAGGCCGCATCTCAATACCATACTGCGGCAAGAATTTTGTACCACCCGTGCTAAAAGGGAGCCCCAAGACATCTAAGTATTCTCCGCTCCAAGCACTGTCAGCCCAGACGCATCCAAAGAGATCAGAATGATTTGAGAGGAAAAAAAATAATCAGCGTGCCTCCTTGGGGCTCTATTCCACCTGCACTTCTGTCCAATGAAAGAGCGCTTTGGACATGGTATCATAACTTAGGAACCAACATTAATAACTTAATTACCAAGTTGGCCCTGCTTTGAGCAGTGGTTTGGACTAGATGACCTCCATAGGTGCCTTCCAACCTAATTTATTCTATTCCATTAGTGAACTCCACATATAGCTAATCTCCACTCCACTTATCACATCTGCTGCCCAAACATGAGCGCTTTGCCAGGTTTTCAGAACAACTTTTAGTAATGAAGAGAGACTGGAAACCCCATGCTGGTTTTAATGATCTGCTTGGCATGATAGTCTGGAAGTGGAGATCACCAACTGAGGTGACAAAAAGCCATCTCTGTATATTACAAGTATTTGCAAAAAAAATGCATCCAACTTGAAAAATTTATGCGCTGTCTTTTCCTTGCAAAGTATTCCCATGGCGGCTTCTCACCAAGTGCTCCAAACTCCAATGTCTTTGGCTTTTAGTAAAATGGAGCTATTATTAACTGTGTGTCCTGTGGCAGCCCAAAAGGCTCCATTCAGGAGTCTGCACCCAAATCCCTCTGGATGCCACACAGACGTACCGGAGCGGGCTGAACAGAGACACCAGAAGCAATTAAACCAAAGTGACTGGTTTAACATGCATTAGAGAAGTCACATAAGTTTCTTGCATGGACATTCTCATTCAGAACTGAAGTGACCTTTATCAGATACACCCTGACTGGAGTTATTACATCCTTAACTCCATAAAAGATTTTTTTTTCAGGATCCTCTATGCTAACTAACTCTGAAACACCAAGGGCTGCCCCACCACAACCGGTCTGACTCCACGTGCTGTCCCTCAAGAGCAACCACAGGAAAACAGCAAAATAAGTCCAGAACAACAAGAGCTTCGTCTCTCCTTTCATGGAGTTGACCTTGACCAACTCAACAGGGAGTCAAACTCTACCTGTACTTCTTAAATCCCTCCTCAAACACAAAAAAGTGGCCTCATCTGCAAAAGCACATCGCACTCAGCAGCACAGTCGGCCTTCAGCAGTGCCCAGAACTTAACCAACAAACAAGGGGCGGGGGGGGAACCCAACAAAAAAGAGAAAAACCAGCTAGGTACTAGTGATAATCTTTTAAACAACTTGGGATGGAAAGAGCAAACCAGAAACGAGCGGAGTTTTCCAAAACATACTCCATCAAAACAGCATTTCCTGAAATGTAAATCGCTTTACAAGTACTGGTCTCCTCAGAATCGTTAAATGCTATCTTTATTTCTTTTTAATTGGTCCCACTGCATTTTAAATGGCTTTTGGAAAGTATAGTAGAAGTATATAAATATGATATGTTGAAACACTGAACTGCTAAAATACGGGAATTAAACTTATAAACTCTGTACTTTTGCTCAAATTTCGTTAATGAGAAATAAGGAATGTACGTTTTTTTAAAAAAAAATACTTGATTATTAAGAAAGCCTTAGCATGTGGCAAGTTTCTGCAAATGATTAATTACTGTAACTCAGCAAGGGGTGCTGCTGCTCTCCTTCTGACCCCAGGAACACGCGCACACTCTGGGTGGGTTTAAGAATAGCAACACGCGAACATCACCCTTCCTGAGCTTTAATGCCATTTTGCTCCCGGTGCTTCAGCCACTCATCCCCCTTCCCTGCTGGGATCAGCAGTTTGGGCTTGGACCAGTCTATTTTGCAGATTCAGCTTAGCACACGGTTGCGAAAACAGTTAGATGGCCATAAAACCAATGTACATGGCCATGAAACCAAGGCAGATGGCCATGGAACCCAAGGTGGATGGCTACGGAACCAAGGCAGATGGCCACGGAACCCAAGGCAGATGGACGCGGAACCCAAGGCAGATGGACGCGGAACCCAAGGCGGGTGGCCACAAGGGCAGGCACTGCTGTTGGGAAGGTAGAACGCAGTCGAGGTGTGATGGGAGCTCCTCACAGATACATGTCCCCAACAGAAATGTGAAGTTCAAGTTCCAGCTCAGCCAGCAGAAGCGTGCCGCACAGTTAAGTGACCTTGGGCTTCGCTGTCTAAAGTTCAAAGCCCGGCAGCTGGGCAGGGCTCGGTTAATACCGAGATTCAAAGGCCCCTGTCCCGCTGCCAAGCACATAGTTCGCATGACAAGGGTCGCTTTGTCTCGCATCCCCCTCCACCTCCCAGCACATGGGAAACTTCAGCAATTCCCTTGCCGAGGAGAACAACTAAGCTGAGTAACTTGGAATTACAGGCTTTCAAGGTTAGTTTGCTGCTGGAGCCAAGACATATTTCCAGTGCTTCTCAGGACTGAAAACAACCTTCTACTTTTAATGACTTGCCTTTTATCTTTAATAAGGGATTAGGAGTTATTTTTCCAGCTAATACCTTAAAACCAGATAATCATAAAAGCAATCAGTAATACCCAATATATGTTAATTACTCATTTTCTTCTCGTCTCTTGTTGGCGTGCTGTCACTCATGTACGTTAATTTGTCTATAATAAGGCTGCAAATCAAAATCAACAAAAGGCTTCAGGTCGTCTGGGGAGTCACAGGTTTAAGACCTGGGGGATTAACAACAGATTATATCTGCGGTGACAGCGAAGAAAATGACATTATGGTCAAAGACGTGCTGAACTCCCCAACCAGCCATTCACCTACGCCCTGGACTTCCCACAGGAGTCAAGCAAAGCACAAGACTGCTTTAAGATAAGCTAATGACAAACTTGTCAGCTTGATAGCAATAAGGAGAGACGAAGTTGTGCTTGCCAAGTTATTCCCACTGAAACATGACCCTGAAATAAGTTGAAGCTTTCCGTAACAGGCTACCCTGACCTTTCCAAAGGGAATCTACAGGAAAAGCAGGTGTAGAAGCTTCATGTTCGAGATCAGATGGTGGCAGAGGGAAAAGTTGAAAGTGCTGGAATAACGGCAATAGCACATTGCTCAGACAGGTAATACCTACGACTGCAAAAGATTTGAATGGGTAAGATGTCATTAAGAGACAATCCTACTTACCTACACCTCCTCTTGAGGGCATGGAAATGCAAGCACACAGGCTTCCACCCATCTTCTGCCCAGGTTTATGAAAACCCTGTCCCAAACACTGCTGCTGACACTTCTCTCCCTGCTGTCTGGGCTCAGGAAGGCCAGTCCGGCAAGTACTGCTGGGGAGCAGCAAGCCAAGGAGACCCTTCTGCCAGAGCAAGGGAGGGATGTCCCCCAGAAGGCTGAGCTCCAGATGAAACCCTCAGGTCACAGCCCGGTCAGGAAGGAATTCTCACCATCGATAGCAAAGCACCATACAACTGCCTTGCATACAGTTCCCAAGGCCCGTTTCTCAAGTACGGAGCCGCTGATGAGCCATTTCAGTAGCGATGCAATCGATTTTGACAAAAACGGTGCTGCTGGTAAACTAAAAGCTCTCCAAAAAATGCTTTATACAAGTTTCTGCTGATGCCCCTAGCATACGGGATACATGTTTTCATTTCTGACACCCAACATAAAACACAAGTTTCCAGAGATAAGGATCACTTTTGTTAGGTTCTCTGAAACCGTTTCTAGAATTTTAAACAGAAATTTATCCCTGCTTTCCTTCCTCCTCCTCTTCCACAGAAGAAACATGAGCCCGAGGTAGATACCTAAATGGAAATTTCAAGTCCCGACAATTACATTTTGGCAAAGACACAAGCCAGGACCTTAGATTATCCTTTATAACTGTCTACGTGCTATCGCACAACTGTAAGAAAGGAGATAATAAAATGTTTTAGTGTTATGTTTAATGTATAGATGGCTAAGATGGGAGTGATCTACCACCCAAATGCTTCGCTATTCAGACTGCCTTTGCTAGGACTTTATGGTCCCGTTGAGTTTATCTTCAATGGCCCTACGACTGTCTGAGTTCACGGCTTCCCTGTTCACAGAAGACTACTGCACTAGTGATTCATAATTCATTGGATGCCATTAATTTAGGGAATTTCCTGGATCTATGAGAACATGATTTAGGCAGCAAGGAAAAAACACGCAGTAGCAAGTACAGATGTAATTCTAATTACATACGTGTTCTGCCCTCTGTGCGGTAATTTCTTCAATTGCCTGAGTCCCGAATAGCTTAAAACCGGCTGCTTTCATTCAGCTTGCTTTACAATTCTAAACCCATACATCATGTAACCTGTGGGGAGGGAAAGCGCAAACCTCCAGAATTTTTTTTCCTATTGCCCTGAAAGTTACACTCTGGAAATTGAAGCACTTGGTGAACATACGACAGAATTTTCACAAAAGTCATCAGTAACGGCTTTAAAAGTCAACACAGATGAGACCACCAGCACCCACCTTCTCTACCCTATGGCAGCAATAAAGCCTTATCAGAAATAAATGCTTAAAACCAGCCCTCTGACAACCCTTCCGTTGGACTTTTTTTGGCACTACAGCATCACTAAGAGTGTAGGCGGGGTGAGACGCTTCGCCAATGACTCATACCACAGGTACAACCACACCAGCACTGACAGTGAGCACTACCAACCTCCAAGCTCTGATGTGCCGGGTTTGTGGTTTATGTGCCTGGCGAATATCAGCAGGTCCCCAAGTCCCCAAAGCAGGATTTTAATTCAATACTGAGAAGTAGCAACCACACACCAAGTGCACGCATAAGCTCTGCGCTACCCGCAAACGAGCTTGTACATCAAACCCGAGCTCTCCCCATCACGTTCATGTATGTCCTCAGGTTAATGCATCCTTCAGTTCCAAGACAATAGTTTTTGAAATCCCAGCTCTCTCGCCAGCACGCACATCCCGTGGAGTTGATCTCCTGCTACCTCAAACCACCCCCCGCCGTAATCCCCGGAGTCAGCACTCACGTAACACCGGGAATCATCTGGTTCTCAGCTCTATGAATAGCCTCTCTGCCTGTAGACAGTGCCGGCGGCCGGGGCAGCACCCTGGGCCACGTAACACCCTGCATTTGTCCTCTCTGCCGAGCATCACGTGTGGAGGGACACCAGCAACCATAAGCCCAGGTGGGAGAAGTCAGCACCCACGGCTTTCCAAGGGAGAATAACCGTGTCATCAGCTGTCTCTTGCAGGAAAAGGACAGACTTGACCCTTTCCTGCAGTAACGACGCTGTTGAGATATATATACACACACAGCTAAAAGGAAGGAAAACCAGCTCCTGTTTTCAAATGCAGGTGACCGTCCTCCATCCGAAACACAATTACGCTGTCCCATCGCAGCCGTCAACACAGCTGGGGTTTTGTACAGATGACAACTCCACACATTCGTTTTAACTTGCCTGAACAGAACTTGCTTATAAAACTTATCTAATTTGCATACAGGCTAATTTTCAACCTTCAAATGACCTCAGTCTTACCGATTCATTTTATGCTTCTAGCATAGTTATCTTCCCGTAGCTGCTAAGACACCAGCGTGACAACCAGACAGTTCCTATTTTCTTCAGGTCCCTGCTCCCAGTGTTCACCATTTCTTTCTCTTCCCATTGGAGCTGACGGAGCATTTGCAAATAGCAGCAATGCAAATTCTACACTGCAAGTCTCAGCCTACCCTTATAAGCCCTGCATTAAAAAAAACCAATAACGCAAAACACAAGTAACATTTTCAAGTAATCTTTACGTGATGGCCACTGAATGCCTGTAGTAAAATCAACCGGAGGGATGAAAAAAAGGGAGATGCTGGCGAAGCTCTGGAGAAGGCCAGGGTGTTCTTTCACAGATTTGTGACCAACACACAATTTTGGAAGGAAGCGGACAACAGGAGAGGTAAACCGACCAAGATCACCCAGAGGGTTAGCGACAGAGAGCCAAAAATGCAACTTGGCTTGCCCAACTCCACTGCAGTGTCCTCCCCGTGAGATGACAGTGCCTATTACAGAGCCGTGGTGTGCTGATCCTCTTCTCTTGCCCAGTTTAGCACAGGGCCCAAAATGAATTCATCTCTTACTGAGCCAAGGATGAGCAAAAGTGGAACGTAGTGGGAGAGACACAAGAAGTTGCAATTACTTTAAATCTTTTCTTTTCTTGTTTGTCAACGTCCTAGACTGTTGGTAAGAAAGCAGTTCGTTTTTTATATATTTGTGTCCTTTTCTTGGAAGTTAATTACATTTTGAAGCAGAGCATGCGATTTTAGGGACAGGGATGAAAAAAAGAAGTGGTTTTAACAGTACTGAAAAGTTTGCTGGACTTCTGACCTACTCCTTTCATTTCACAGAACTGCAGGAAATGATGGAGAAAGACAACAGTCTTCCTACAGGATCTCCTCTTCTGAAGACACGTATGGGCAGGTTATTCCTTTTGGTAGCAGAGCAGTGGACACTCACAGGACAAGAACTCAACTCCAGCAGGTCGGAAAATTATTTTCTTCTTGCGTGGATGCAGAAGAATCATAGAATGGTTTGGGTGGGAAGGGACCTTAAAGCCCACCCAATGCCACCCCCCTGCCCTGGGCAGGGACATCTCCCACCAGCCCAGATTGCTCCAAGCTCCGTACAACCTGGCCTTGAACCCCTCCAGGGATGGGGCAGCCACAGCTTCTCCGGGCAACCTGGGCCAGTGTCCCACCTCCCTCACAGCAAACAATTTCTTCCTCAGATCTCATCTACATCTCCCCTCTTTCAGTTTAGAACCGTTCCCCCTCATGACTAGTTAGGCAGAATCACTAACTAGTCATCCCAGCCGCCACCATGCTAATGTGCTAAACCAGTTTTTGACAATGGTATCTCCTACAGCGCAGAAAGAGTATTACTGCCAGTTTACTGTATTAAATGATTCAACTCATTAAAGAAATTAAATGGGAGGTGACAAAGCAGAAGATGTTGTTTATTTGTTCTGAATTCTGGGCTAAAAAAGGGGGAGGAAGATGAGATCTAAGGAGAACGGGGAACTCCACTCCCTCATTAGCTCAGATAATGCTTCCCTTGATTCCTGAAGTGATTTCAACTGGGGGAAAAAAACCCAAACACCAAAACCCCCAGGTGGTTGCACCAATACAAACAAAGGCGCCCTTCCCCTATTTTTAATTGTTTAATTTTTATTTTTGTTTCCATCCACATAGAGTTTGATAAAGGTTATATGAAAAGGTAGCCCTCTCGATCTCCAGCTGCATACCGGCGTGGACACCTGAGCTCGGACATCCTCAGGTGGCGTTTCCATGTATCCTAGGAGAGTCCAGCCAGATGAAGGCAGAGTTGAGGGAGAAATTCGGCTGAGAGGCCAGAAGATGTGTCGGGGGCTGACAAATCCCTCCCGGGCTTGACCATGCAAGATAACTACACCCCCAGCCACCAAAACGGCAATTTCTAAATGCCTATACTGCACGCCAACACCCACACAGAGAAGCCTAAATCTAGGGGGTTGTGTTCTGCCTCCAGTCCATTAAAAAAATGCATGAGTTACTACTTCCTACTGCACAAAAATTGAGATGCTCAACCTGTCGATTACAACCTGTAGACGCTGAACCCGTAGATTACGTTACCGAATTAAAGCAAGTATTTGTAAGTGTGACTTGGCTACCAAAATGGAATGATCGTTTCCACGTGAAAGACAGATTAACGGCAAATCAATCACTGAGACTCAACTTCCCTTTAGGAAATCATGAAAACTATATAGCCAGATTAAAATCCACTATTTAAATTAAAGCTTCCTGCTCGCTGATTCAAACCACTGATGACACCCAAGATTGTAGTTTCTTTTATTTTTTAAGGCAAACCAGGCTCCCTGATGAACTGTCTCACACGTTACTTCGGCTACTAACTTTTCTCCAGAGCAAAGTGCACATGTTTTCACGGCTCCAGGAGGAAAGAAGCGTCACCCCAGCTAACAGGGGAAGGAGCAGCCCAGGAGCTGCAGAGGGTAAAGGAATTCGTTGAGAATGTGTAAGGCACGTGCCAAGACACACACGGATCCATCTCGGCCATTTCAGATGGCAGAATTTTAACAGTTTTATTTGTGTATGCAAATACACACCAAGAGAAGGGATTTATTTTATTTTATTATTTTTACAAAAAAAAAAAAGCTTGGCTTAAAGCCTATTGAACTTTTAAAAAGAGACAGGAAATTGTGTTAAAAATCCATAGTTGATTTTCAGGGAAATTAAATTCCCCAACGTCTCCCTGCCCCCCGGTTCAAAGTATTTGCTTCAAGCTCTATGTAAATCCAAGCGGCTGCAGAGAGAGGAGGAATCTCCTCGTTTCTCCAACCCTCGACAACCTTGCCGGGGATCCAGCGAAGAGCAACACAAACACATATCACTGAAATCCCCTTTGCTATGTCCCTCACCCTGAAGAAGTTTCAAACAAGAAAAATTAACTCTTTTGGGGGGCTTCATTTCTTTCAGAGTGAGCCAAGGCCAGCAGTTTGGGGCCACAAACGAACCGACAGACTCTTGCTACAGCAATTAGTGAAAAAGAAAATCATCTCTTGCGAAGGGCTGTACTCATCTGTACACAGGAAACGTTATCGAGTCTTCCGTGCTTTCTGTTTTTAAAAGAAGAGTTCAAAGAATTTGGAAACCTCGACTGATGCAGCAGCACATGTGAAGTCAAACTGAGGACAGCACATGTGCTCATGTATCAACATCAATCTGTTCTCTTCCCCTGAGTTTTTAGTAAATGGATTTCAGGCAGCAGCAAACTCAGAAAAAAAAAAAAAATTAAAAACAGAGATAATAAAATAAACCTGCCAGCAATCTGCTGTGCATTAACTGCTGTACTTGGACTACACCAGCACCTCTTCCACTCGTGGGCTGCAACACTGTCCGCTGCTCAATATCCCAACCTCATCCAACACCCTAAGGACAACTCCATCACATGGGACTATTTGCTACATGTTTCCATCAAATGCAAGAAAAGAACGTGTAGGAAAAAAGTCAGAAGCTATTTTCCAGGTGTTCCTCAACTTTGTGGCAGTCGAGAAGCCGCGGAGAAGCGGGCAGCTCTTTCAGATACCTGTTCCCTCAACCACAACCCTGGTTCTTTGGCTCGATGTTGAGATGAAGTCAAACGTCTGCCAACAACATCATGTCAAAGATGGCAATCGTTGGATTCACTGCAGGGTCACAAAGGAGGACCTGGTCTCCATAAAAAAAAAAAAAAAGCTTTTCTTCAAAACACGTTTGTTTTTTATCCCCCAGAGAGACAGGAAATTGTGAGCAATAAACCTCAAGGATTTCTTTTCTAAGATTACTGCATTTGAAAGCTGTCCTCAGCTAGAGATTCCCATTTTCAGCACATGCTTTGCATAACTGAAAGAAAATACGTGACCTTGATAGGAAGCAAAATATTTCTTGCAAAACATTTACTCTTCCTCTTGCTATGTAAAAATCTGTCTGTTCTTCCTAAATGAAGGACACCAAACCCACATCACTCGCAAAAATGTCACACCGGATTTAATCGGAGGAGGATGTTTTTACGAGTTAAGCATTGACCTTATGTTTCTGAAGCCACGGGCTTCCGAGGACAGAGCATCTTCTCTTCTGCACCAAGTCTTGGCTGTGTGGGCTTTTAACAGGCTCCCCCTGTCCAGTGTCAGGACAGAGAATGGCACCACTGCAGCTGGACTTGGACAAGCTCCACCGAGCACTCCATGCGTTGGAAGAGGATGGTTCCAAATCACCAGCCAGATGTGCAAGGGACCCTCTGGCTCGCCACATCAGCCATGGCCCCAAGACCTCGAGGAGGCCACTAGATACCCCCCGGCAGTGTCCTAGCTCATCCCAGTCAGCTTAAGAACGAAGCTGTCGACTGCAAGAGCAACGTACCTACAGCAACACCAAGTTTGGCTCAAAATGAACTTGGCTACAGCCAGACTTCACTGGCCCAAGACAGGAAACCCACATGAAGCTGCTCTGGTGTGAGCCAGAAAAGCCATCTCTCCTCCAGCCTGTGCCTAACACCGCAGTTGGTACACTCAAGGAAATATCTTTCCCCTTTTTTCCTGCAATGAATGCTTTTCACTCACCAGAAGGGATTGCAGAGATATTAAAAAAAAAAAAAAAAAAAACCCAAAACATCACTACCACAACAAAGGGGAAAAGGAAGAAAAAAATCAAACCCAGAATTGCACTCTGCAAATGACTGCCTGACAGCAGAAAACGGATTAATCCAAAAATGCATTCATGCGTCGGAGCAGCATGAAAATGAATCGCAAGCATACTGCCTGGGAAGCGTATACGTAAAGCTGATTAATTCCCGTGTGCCTACAGCTAAATTCCACAGGGGAAACCCGGGACCCCTCTGACTCCATGTCCCGGGTGAGGGACCGCTCCCCCAACAAGTCATGGCAAACGTGGCCTGGTCTTCAGAGAAGTTGCGAAAGAGGACTGGCCATTCCAATTTCCTTGCTTTCCACGGCATAGATACGTCTTGGGTTTAAATGTTACTTAAGAAATAACACGCTTCTCGCTGCAAAACCTGAAGCGGGCAGATAACCCTCTTAGATAAGCACATAAACAAGTCTGCGTGCTGGCTTACTGCTGGGAGAGTTCCCAAGTTCAGAAATACTAGTGTTAGGATTTTGTCTCCAAGATACCATTTGTCAAACAAAGTGTTGTTTGCTCTTGGCTAAAACCCCACGTCTCCCTTGCCAACAGGCCGGGCTTTGCACCCCCTCACAGAATCGCTGTCTCCTCTTTGTTGCTCCCAAAGACCACCCCAAGAGAGACCAGAAGTCCCTCTTGAGACCCTCCGTAGGAGCATTACTTCTCCGCTTTTCCCCAAAGGCACACAGTGATGTCCACAGCAGATGGATCACCTGCAGAGTCCACATTTATGATGGAAAGAAAGGCAGGAGCTACCAGCACCCCTTCTTGCACAATATCTTGGGAGGATGTTCTTTCACAGCTACCACCACTTCTACATCAAGGGCATCAAATACCACCTAATGCTGTCCTACACCCATTCAAGGTCTCAAGATCTCTTCAAACTTGTAATTAGGGCCTCTTCTCTGAAGCTACAGTGGTAGCGGTGTCCAAATGACCAACCCCTGCCAGAAAGAAGTCATTGACAGCAGCGGCTCCTACACGTGCCACGTCCAAATGAAAGCTGACCAGGCAAAAACCTTCTGTCTTGCCATTTCTCACAAGCATGGAGTTGAAACGCTTGCAAAAAAGCCCAGCGTCACCACCACTTCCAAACGCTCCAGACAAGTACAGGCAGCAAGTGAAACCGCTCGCACTGAATACCACAAGCCTGACCCACACAGACCCACAGTCAAAAAAAAAAGATGTAAAATTACACAAGATAATCAAAGGCGAGGCCTGTGGCTACACACGCCATTGCCATGATCTCAGACTTAAACAGTCACCCTTTTTAAACGCGCAAACCAGTTCATAAATGTGATTCTCAACAAAAAGGACTTGGAAAAAAAAAAAAAAAAAAAAAAAAGTAAAATTGCTTGCCGTGAAAACCAGAAGGAGCTTTAAGTGCTTCTAAAAAGCTGCATTTGATACTAAACATTTCACAAGTAGGACAACTCAGGTGGTTCAAATGCAACATCTGTTCATGCTAAGAAAAAGCAAAAATGTGCTGATTTTTGTACCAGCTGTTCAACAAAAAGCAAAAGCGATGATGACAAGCGTAAGCCTTGAGTGAAGTCATGGAGCTGGTGACTTGATGTTTGCAGTCACTCAGACGCCACCACCGACTCCACCGACACCAGAGATGACCCCAACCCTCGGGGCTTCCAAAGCTCTCCCTGTGAGACCTCCTTTCCAGCTGAAACCTCAGAGCAAATCAAAATACTGATTTCCACAACATGCCAAAGACCATCAGGCTCCAGCCAAAAAGGAAATCAACATCCTCAGGCTCCTAATTTCAAACTAACCCAAGAGTAAATACTGCACTTCCACCATTTGACGAAAATGGCTGAAAAGAAATAGAAACACCTTTTTTAGTCAGTCTCAGCCTCACAACCCAGAAATTGTTGTAAAATAATCATTTCCAGGGGTTCAAAAATAAAGAGCCGATATAAGCATGAATCAATGGAGTGTTTATACATTCGTTAGGTGAAGCACTCGCCACATTCCCGCCATCTTCAAACAGGCAATCCCTCTCCTCTCCCAGCCTGTCTGTAACTCATTACACGTGCGGATTAATATTACTCCATCTTCTGATAGCTCCTTCTATCTTCAAAGCCCTGCAATTTGATTAAAGCAGCCACATTCCCTTTTGACAACAGGAACGAACAGGTTCTTCCCCAAAGCATTACAGCTTCCATCGCTCTGCCCAGCTCCCTTCTGTGCCAAATTCTTTGGCAAAAAATGGCTATAAACACAGGAACTTTGATCGATAGGTTTTTAGCCATTAAAAGTATGCAATAACCACTGTGGAATGATGAGGCAAACAACCTAGTATTTTTCCATTTTTAAAAAAAGTGCACAATTACGCTAACAAATGACAAAACTATGAGATTAGTCACGGGGCAGTATTGAAAAGAGTCAAGTCACAAACCTTAGATTAGCTGTAGACGTAAAGAAGCCAAACAAATTATTCTCCCCACCCCAAAATAACATTCAGCTGCACTTGAGGGATATCTACTGTCTTTCAAAATGTTCAGAATTAGCCATGGAGAGGGAATTAAGTCACCTAAAGGAAGGTCTGCTTCTGGGGCAGAATGGCAGATTGGGAAAATCTTAGAAAGGAATCCACCAGAGGTTTTTTTTTTACTGCTAAAATCTGTATCCTCTTCTCCAGAAGGGAAAAAAAAAAACCCAACCCTTACTTTATCAACAGGTATTATATCCAATTGCAGAAAACGAAGGGAAAGAGAACCCGTCCACTGCTTCCCAGCCAGTGCCAAGTTTCAGCGACGAGCCTCCAGCTCCGACTGTTGTGAAATATGGGACGTCCTGAAAGTCAACACTTTCCACGGCCGGTACCAGCTGCGGGCTGTTAACGGCATTCATGTCCTCCCCAGGATTTGGCTTCCCGGGAGGGAATTAACGAGTTCGCTAAAATCTATTTTGCTGTAGTGACCGAAGAACATTGCGCAGAAGCTGGGTAACACGACCTTCGCTAGCAAACCTGGCGCAGTTGCTGTCTTTATCAGCTTCTTAATATTTAACCCTCCAATAATTAAGAAGCACCTTTCACTCCGTAAGCGTGAAAAAGGCTTTATATTCTGCAGACACAGGTTTTGGATAAAAATCCACTTTCACATGGAAAAAGAGTGTATTTTGAGATTGGAAATGAAAACTAAAGGCAGAGGAAATATTTGCTGGAGCAGGATGGACCCAGCTGTCCGAGGCAGCTCTGGCTGAAAGGAACCAGCGGCGTGGCAGTGACCACCACTAGCTCCTGCTGGGCATTTGCCGTGCAGGACCTGCCAGCAACAGGTGGGGAGAAGCCTGGATGGTTTGTGACTCACGGAGAAGGTCAGCAACTACATCACCGCTTCCAAGGGGACTTGGAGCCGCTCATCGCCCTGACTTCATCCCACCGGAGAAAGATCCCAGCCCACAGGGGTCTGGCCATTAGGTTTCCCCTTTTTTACAAACCCCTTTTTCCACCACAGCAGGGAGAAACAACGAAAAGACCTCGCAATCCATTTGGTGACAGCTTAGCGGCATTAAGACAAGTTAAAATAATAGGGGAAAATGAGAGTGCTCCTCCTTAGCAATGCTGGGAGGAGAAAACACACCCTTTTCCATTACTCTAAGTTGAAAGGGAGACCACGGCGAGCTATAATAGAGCACACTGGCAATTTTCCAGCGAGGAGATAGCCCTGCTCATCCTCCCAGCATCAGTTTACAGTAAACTCCAGCAAGGGGGGCAAAGCTCTCAGCAGAGCCACGCTGCTGGAACCCGCACAACTCCAGGGTCGGCCGGGGCGGTGGGGAGGAGGCAGGGAATCCACAGTCCCCTTTGTGCCCCATTTCTCCCCACTTGTGACAAAAGAAATTCTCTGGTTCTGAAACTCTGCGCTCATTCGTAAGTGAACTAAAAAGGTGAAAGGACAGGAAGACTCTCTACCAGGAACAGATGCTGCTGCATGCAGCATCCCAGCGCTGCAGAGCAGCATCCCAGCAATGGGTGCAGCATCCTAAAGCTGCAGAGCATCACCCCAGCACCGCAGAGCAGCATCCCAGTGCCGCAGAGCAGCATCCCAGCGCCGGGTGCAACATCCCCCCGCTGCAGAGCATCATGATGCAGCACCCCAGCTCTCCCAAAATCCAGCCTGCTCCTAGGCTTCCCCATGTCAACAGAGCAGCTCCAGTTCGGCAAACTATTTATATCAGCAATCTGCACAGCACTTCAACAGATGCTTATGGATTTAAATCTTCTTGAAAACAGCCAGGCTAAATATATGCTTTGGGTTAAATTTGTTCCTCGGTGCTGTCCGGAATCACAGCTCAGTTTCTGCCTGCGCTGTTCCTAAAGGTGCTGGCAGAAGATGTACTGGCAGCCTGGCCCTGTCCCACTGCCATCCCTCCCACCATTACGGGACAGCACGACTGAACCCCACAAGAAGATGATGCTGGAATTTTATCCCTCTTTTCATAGCGAAAGGTCCAACGAGCAAAAAATGCTCACATTTAACCCCAAATGTGGTTTTGTCTGCAGTTGGAAGCTTCTTATTTTTTGCCAAAGCGTTAAAGGAACCCACAAGAGAGAGAGCAATCTAATTTCCAAGGCAAACAATTAATTAAAAAACACTGCATGTTTTCCATATACGTGCATATATCTTTTAAGTAGACCGGGTAAAAGAATTTGAAATCTTCCTTTTTCACCACTGAATATAAGTCACAGCGACACAGTTGGAATGAACCCCAGACTCAGATGAGTAAAAAGACCACAGCAGCAGTTATTTGCATAGACCCCAAGGTTCATCCCCTAGATCTTCAGTGGTTAACCTGTTCCTCCTTCCCGTACCCCCACTTTAAGGCCATCCCCGCGTGATACAAGTGCTGCAAGAACCTGCAAAACCCTTGTGGCCAGGACAATGGAAAACTCACCAAAATGTCCTACCAAAATGGGATATTTGAGTGATTTCCCTCAAGTAGGAATTTAGAGCCTGAAGTTGATACATGAACTACACAGCAGACAAAATTTATCTCTAAAAAAACCTAAGTGAATAATTCAAATGAGCGTATTCTGCGGTTGCAGCGCTGTTTCTTTTGCCTCCGATTAGCAAATGGGATTCTACAAGCCGTAACAGTCATTTATCTAAAACAGTCCACCCCCAAATAATCCCCATTTCTTGAAGCAAACATGAAACAACTGTTCTGGATGGCACTACTTCCCTGCCACTAGGAATGCGGAGTATGTTTCAGCCCAGCTTTAATGCAAAGCCGAGACTAATCCCCCCAGAGAGCTTTAGCTAGGCTTTGCCAAAAGAACAATTGTTGCCATTAAATAAGTTTATACTGTTTGGTGGTGAGCATTTTCTTTCTGCAGAGCGAGCTCTTATTCCCACGATGAAATGCATGCTGGAATGAAGTCACTTGACTACATTTCTTTTTTCTTATAGACTCATCCTTCTGAAGTTTCCCATCCTAGGCAATTTACATAGGGACAGGCTGGAACAAGAAAACCATGATATACAAAGTAGGCAGAACAAGTCCCAGACAGATAAAGGGAAACCCAAATAAGAGCAAGCCCAACAAAACGGGGTCAGACATGTTCTCTAGGAAAACCCAAAGCGCAAGGAAGCGTCAGCGCCCGGCTGAGCACTCGAGTTGGCAGCTGCCTGCAAGCACGGAACGGGAAGCAGAACTCTTCCCTTCAGCCTCTGGAGCCCGACAGATTGGCAAAATGCCCCAAAAAGCTCTGAGAGGCTCAAGGACCAAACAGACAAAGTCACATCGAAATCCTCCCAACAACCACAAAACCCTTTCCCAGCCTCAAAGTTTCCATTGCCTTCATGGACTGGCCAACCTCTAGAAGCACATCTCCTCATTGGGAGCAGATCTACCCCAGCCACGTAGCCGCCCCCCAAATGGCTCCCAAACCTTTGTAGATCTACCATTTGCCATCTCCCAAATTTATTCTTGGGTTGCCAGTCTCACCATCACCCACAGACCGTGGCAACCACCAAGCATTTGGCTCCGAAACACAACAGCTCCCACAGGACATGGTCACCAGCCTCCCACTGAGGCACCAGCCGTCACCCCGCACATTCAGCCCTTTTAGTGTGAATTAAGGTGCAACGTCACCACAAGGACACGTGCCACGGAGCTGCCTGTCCCCAGCTCTTCAAGCCCATCTTTATTTCCAACAGGGAATTCACCCAGGCTCATCCTCCTCCACTCCGCCACAGTTGGTGGAGACAGACTCACTTATCTGGACTGCAGGCCATGGCAAAACCTTAATTTAGCTTCTCCCGCTCTGTGTGACACCTATCTCTGCCCAGATTTGGTGCAGGACGCTTGGTAAGTTGTCTTGATATCTAAATCTTCCATTTTCAATACAGCTTTC
Source organism: Rynchops niger (assembly GCA_013400035.1). Classification (NCBI taxonomy): domain Eukaryota; kingdom Metazoa; phylum Chordata; class Aves; order Charadriiformes; family Laridae; genus Rynchops; species Rynchops niger. The sequence continues at coordinate 985,329 of VXBH01008161.1, read as the reverse complement.
CTGACCTCCCTGCCCAAAAGGCCAAGCACGCCCTGTTTCCCCGCCTACAGCCAACTCTTCCCTACGAGTGGTGTCACTCAGTATGTGTCCTTCTTTTGTCCTGGCTGATGATTCACATCACAAGAGCTACATCTCCGCTTCAAAACCAAAAATAAACGTATCCCCCCCAAACCCACAATGCTATCAGTGCTCTACAGCCAAGGACCAAATTGTCGCCGTAGCACTGTAAACTTTTATAATTATTGTCTGTATTGCGTACATGCAGACGATCTGTTATCTCTGTCATCTCTGCCCCCACCAGACCATATTTTCGCAGCTCCCCCAGGGCCAGGCACCCTCAGCCGTCTTTCTGTATGTTCTGGCTGAACGTAGAGCTGACTCACGGTGGAGCCCAGCTCTTCCCTTCTGCGTGCAAACAGGTTTTGACACCTATGTTTTCTGCTTTGTTTGGACCTTCCAGCATCCTTCCCCTCGCCACCGCTTTGATACTGGGAAAATTCTTTGGTTCCAAGGAAGGGAAAGCGCAGATTCAGCAGTCGCAGCTTCTGCTGCCGATGCCACGTTCCCCTCGCAGAAGTGCAAGTACGAAATAAGGACACACACTTCACCCAGCAAAAAAAAACAACAAACCAACTCGCACGTAGCTTCAACAGAGAGGAGCCAAGCTATTAATCAGAGCCTGAAATCCAAGCCGAGTAACTCATATCGTTATGAAACTGCTCTTGGAGCACGAACACAACAGAGTAAGTGCTGGAGGTCTCCACAGACCGGGATGCTCAAAATACCTCTCCTTTCATGCACAGCCGTGCGATTCACAGGGTATTACATACCCATAGCTCAGAGCTAAATCAAACACCCCTCCTCAGCTGGATGAACCCAGTTCCCATTACTATATTTAAATATCAAGGTCTCCAGTTGGAAGCCAGACTTGAACGCAAGCCCGACACCGCGCTCAGGTTGAGACTAGTCCATTCATATGTTTCTTTACAAACAGAAGGACAGGCTCTGCTGATTTATGCATAGTTTTATTGCCATTTAACTGCTGAGGTCTACACTACTCTTCCAGGGAGCACACAAACCATAAGGCAAAATGCACCAAAAGGGATCTGCCTTTTTATAGACATAAATCTGGCGATACAAGTACAAACACATCTATAAAGAATCGCTTACATTTCAGTTAACATCTGCTTTCCTCTTCAGCTTTCAGATGACCAAGCTCTTCCCTACGCATAATTTCCATGTGCTTAATATCATAATTTTAAAGTTCACTCAGTGGGTAAGAAATCAGCAAATAAATCCAAACACAGATTCTCCCCTGCTTGAACAGATGTTGGATGGGGATTCAAAGCTGAGCAGAATAGCTCACAGCTCTCAAAGCTTTCATTTCAGATATCATACAGGTTTATTTTAATGAATATACCATTTTTCTGGGAAATGGCTGAGGCTAACAAAGAAGAAAGGAAATCATTTGCAACGATTAACATACCAGGGCTGAGGCCTTTTCCTCCCTATCTCGTTTATTCTTCAGGTTTATGACACTGAAATTTTAGTGTCGTTCCATTTCCTTTGGTGGTGGTTGTTTGGCTCCCAGTCCTTCAGGTCACAGGTGAAATAGTTCATTTTGGCTTATCAGAAAGTCAAAGAAATAAAAGTCAGAAGAGATAAAAGAAAGGCAGTTCTTGCCTCTCGATATGTTGTTGTTTCTTCAAGGCATGAACACATTCACAACCCAGCATCTGCTCCAACACCCGTTCACGATCCCTAAAATAACCCCAGGGGAAAGAGGGACCCAGGAGTGGGTCCTTGGACGAGACCCACAGCTGCAGAAGAGTCAGCCTGAACAGAAGTCTTTCCTCAAAAGCATTAGTAAGGGTATAACGAAGCTTGTTTTTTGTGAATGATGACAGAAATGTATTTATTTTAGGGTTCCCGCTTATGCAAGCTAGAGCTCCAGCAAAGCACACACTGGAGTGACGTTCCCTAGGGAGGCACAAAGACCTCTGCTATCAGCGGGCTATTTTGTATTTGACCGATTTACTTTTTATCAACACTCCCATTCTGTCATACCAAACCACTGGCATCCGAGTAAAACAGGTTTTTGGCCTCGAGATCTCTGGTTCGCCCTCCACATGTTTCTTAATCATCTAATTCCCTAACAGCTTCCTCATGCAATCAAAATTATACACATTATCTTTGTGCCAGGCCGATCTGGAGGAGAAGATAAGCAGGGGGGATGCCAAGAGAAGAAGGAAAAGGGCCCAGAAATGGTTGGTATTAGGGAGCAGCATTGCGGTTCTACAGACATCCCTACACCACTCACCACCATTTTTCTAAAATGTTCATTGATCCTACTCATTAGATCATCAGCATCTGCTGCCATCTGTCCACTCACTTCCCAAGCCCACAATCCCAACTGGAGGAGGTTAGTAGGTCACGGGCATAATTCTCTGAACCTCCTGGGATGAGAAGAGACTCAGCTCCACGGCACGACTCCAAGCACTCGGAGAGCCCCTGGTTGACCCATCTCTACCCTCTTACCCTTCTCCTGCCGGCCGACCCCAGCTGCAACCCACATTTCAGTCCCTCCAAAAGTGGCTTAACCTGCCTTTTCCTAGCGCAGAAGCAAGAAGCGATGGGCAAATCTACACCAGCTCTGCTGATGGATAAGCAGATTTCAGAGCACGAAAAGAAAAATTAAAAAATATATAGAAAAGAGGACACCTCAGCTTCAAGAATAATTAGACTAAGGGTCAACATTTTAAGAGGTCCCAATAGAAAAAGTTCAATGAGATTCACAAAAACCAAGAGAAGACAGAAAGCAGGGCTCAGAGAAGAAAATCCAGATGCTGGTTACCTTTTCATTAGAGGATTTTGCACAGAGACTTCCTAAGAATGAAGCAATGGTTTTCAGTTGTCACCGGGAACAAGACCTGTCTGGCTCACAGCTCTATTTCCCATGTTCCCTGCAGCAGCAGACCCCGAGCCTGCCTCGCGCCTCCCTCAACTCCGGTCCCTGCGGTCATCAGAACCCTCTGCTTTCTCTAAGTCTCTCCAGAAACGAAGCAAAGTGGAGAACTTGTACCTTGGCTGATCAACTCCTGCTCCAGCCGGTCGCTTCTCTCTGGGGCCATAACGGTTGCGCAGTGGCAGCAGAGAACATCTAATATACAACATTTCCCCCTGGTTCGTGAGGATCTCATTGACAGCTACTTTTTCTCTCTTTGTTAGTACAGTACTCGCCATCCAACGGCGTTCAACTCCCAGCAGCACCCCTCCTACACGCACCGACGAAACCAGTCTACAGGAGCGATGAGACTCCACTGCTGACGCGTTTGCCTGTTAACAGGTAAGGCTCATGTGAACAAAGCCGTGCTTCCCGCTAAAACACGCGTCAGAAACCCACTGTATGAAACGTTGTGTATGAAACACGAGGGGAACGTTGAAATAGCCACCAGGCTCCTCAGACAGGTCCAGCGTAGATGCTTTGGAGCGCTTCAAGCTCTCGTTTACATAGACGCAGAGAGAAACCCAGAGGCCTGGCACAGCTTGTTCCCACACTGTCCGACGGATTTGCATCGAGTTTAATCCCAAACGGGCAGCTTTACAGTACCAACCATCATCTGCACAATTCAGCCCTTCTCAGCTACAGAAATATCTTCGGCTTAAAATCAAAATGCTTCTAAACGAGATTTTTTTTTTTCCCCCCACATGGTAAATTCCTTAGACTTTTCTGTCCCTTAGCAGTTTCACGTGAACGCAGAGAACAGAATTAGGCAAAGAATTAAGGTGGCTTAGGTAATTATAGTGGCACATGCTATCAGTTCAAGACAGAAGATTAGCACAGGGAGCTTCCAGTTAAAGGAGGTCTTCTCCCCAGTGCTGTCAAAGGAACCGGCCTCTCTCTTGCGTTGTCTAAAACACGAACAGCGTACCGTGTCAAAGTGGCAAGAGATACCCCATCAAAACTTCCCGGAGGCATTTTTGTCTGGTATTTAATAACTTAGGAAGTTTCAAGATGAAGTTGAAGAACCACTTTAAATCCGCAAAGTAGACAGCTACCCACCCCGTGGCTTTAAACCCAATGTAAAGTTTATATTGAATTATTTTCCTCTACATCTGGCGTGACTAATTGTGTCACCTTTGGCTGATGCTCATCAAAACTGCCCGGTAAAGAAAAAAGCAGCAAAAGCCATTTTTAATCAAGAATGGCTTACTCGTAAAGCTGCAGGCAAATATGCAGTTAATTAGGGCAGAAGTGACCAGTAAATGAAAATTCTTTATATCGCTCATACCCACCACAAAACCAAGGTATTTTGAGACTGATTCACCACTTCATTTGGCAGGTCATTTTTTCTCTGTTCTGCCCAGACCACATTTACCCAAGGCACAACGCTCAATTCTTATTATTTTATCTCAAACTTTGCATCGGTGAATTCACTATTAAATAATTCAATATTCAATTTATCATTCTAAGTCCCCTCTCAAGGGGAAGTTAAAGCTATAGAAGCAGCTTAACTTCACTTAACCAAAATATATTTGCATCAGTTCTTCAAATCGTAGAGCAAACTTAGAAGTATGGCAGGAGTGCGACAGCGTTCGGGTACCAAAACCAGGCGGCCAGCTGAAACAACGCTACTTTTGTACTTGTACTTGATATTCCAATTAATTTTGTTATCTCAGGGTGATGGATTTTGAACGCTTGAAGTTGACAATAACCTAAGCGGAGCTGCTCAACAGCTCTGCCATCTATACCGGTGTTACTACCATGGCACATTTTGTGGTTTCTTTTTTAACAAGGAAAACAGTGGGAGCAAGGTTTGAAAAATACACCCGAAGAGATGAGGCTGTGCCTTTAAATGCACCGCCCCTAGACATAATCCTCATCAAAAGCACATTATCATTTCTCTTGAGAAGAAAGCGATCCCGTTCCTTCCCCCCCTCCTTCCACGGCAGCGGCTGCTCCCTTCAGACGCAGCCACAAATCTCTGAAAGCAAAATTCAGGTCCAAACAATTTTATCCTGGAAAATCCTCTCCTGTATATTCACATTATTCCAGGCCCAGGCATTTGCGATGGCTTCACATGGGCACATTACGATGATGACTTTTTTTTTGAACTCTTTTTTTCCCAACTGGAATTGCTTCTCCGCACAAGCCTGACCGCATCACAACCGAAGGAACACTGAAGTCCTAGAAATGCAAGATGCTTTCTCAATCCTACAGGACGCCCCCCTAAGTCCCTTCAATAAGCCTCCGTAAGCCAGCGAACTCCACTGCAGCACCTCCACGCAGTTCCAGGCGACTAACACAAACGCCGAAGGACGTTACCGCTGTCTGAAACACAACACACAAGTAAGAAAAAAGTCAAGTTTGAGTACGGAATTTCAGACTAATTTCTTTGGAGGAGCCACGCGCCACAGCAAAGATGTGGCTGGGTTGGTTTGTGTGGCTGAACAGCTATTCATTCCGTAGGGACAGTTCCGCAGCACTTTGGAGGCTGAGGAATGTGTGGAAAAACACTTAAAGAAATGTTGCTGTGGAAAAAAAAAAAAAAGTTACGGCTACTGGGGAAAGGAGAAGGAAGTCGGAAACAAGCCGAGATGTTCTCCCAAGGAAAGCACTCGGTGCACAGAGCCTTGTGCCCACAGCACCCCGACGGCTCGCAGGGCCAGAGGAAACTCAAGTGATGGAGCTTTTATCCCCTTGGGTTTCAGCGCCTCGTCCTCGGGGAGAGCTTCAGACGGCGCAGCGGAGGAAGGGAGCAGGTGAAATGCAGGGTGCAGAGTCTGGACCCTCCCTTAGGCTTTCTCCAAGCGAAGGACTTGCCAGAGCAAAATGCAAAGCTGTGTCTCTGAAGAGTGACAGCCAGAGAAGCTAACGTGGGAAATGCTGTTACATCAGGGCAAGATTTATTTTCGCTCACACGAGATCCCTGACATAACTGCCCCTTTGAAGACTTTCGACACCAGGCTTTCGGGACTTGCCAAAGGCAGAGGGCAGCTGGTGGCAGGGCGAAGCTCGTGTTGCGTCCAAACAGGTATGCACACGTGCACTTCCTACAGCTACTCCAAATTTAATTAGACCTACCATCCACACAACTTATACAGGGACAACCGCTTCTTTTCCCCAACCTTTATTCTCAAAAACATCAGAAATGACCCTAAAGGGTGAAAAAAAAAAATTAAAAATCACAACGACTGTACCTTTCTGGACAGGAAAAGATCTCATCCTCTGCACCAGAGGCACTCGGTATTTGCCTTAACAACCAGCATCGCCAGGAAAAATCACTTTTTCTTGTTGTGCATGGGCGTCTCGGTACACACCTACCAAGGGAGGAACGGTTTAGCCCTACCTTTTATCACGCTTATCCAAAATCTGGACTTTGCAAGGGAATTAAAAAAAAACCCTAACAACTTTGCTCCATTCCCAGCTGACACAAGCAAGGAATGAAATCTTGGCAAAGATACGAGGGTTTTCCTCTACGTCAGACAGTAAAAACACACCTCAATAATTATTTTAAAATACATACAGACTGGGGGAAAAGGGGAAAGCGTAACACTGGGGGTGCAGGCAAGAGCTGCACAGCAAGAGCAGCAGGCAGACTGGCACCGTTCCACGGTGTAAACCCAATTTCAGCCATGCCTTTACCTAAACAAGGTGGATTTTATGCGTAAGGGAAGTGCAAACTGTTTTAAACAAAGCTAAGTTTCCATAAGAAGGCCATACGTGATCGGCATACGCACAAGTCAAGTTGAAAAAGAACCAGCCCGACACTTCAGTCAAGAGGTGTTGCAAAGAAAGCAATTTTTTTAATTAGCTGTCTGAGAAAAAGCCTATAGTCTTGCCAAGGAGAAAAAAGGAAGGCTTTGCCTAGGGTGACAGTTCACATGGAGACCCAACCTCACGTCACCACGTGCCTTCATCCTATCCAGGTGCCTCAGCGGGAGCTGTGAGTCTTTCAGTTCGAACAGGGCCGCAGGAACAAGAGGAACAGCATCCAGACCGTCTGCCACCAACGGGAGCTGGAGTAATTCATGGGTGAGAGGAAGCTGGGTTTTGCTGCTGCTTGAAGTACCTCCCACCTACCTGTGTCTCTTCTCTGTCCCTCCCACACCTAGAAGTCGTCCTCCTAACTGCCAGCCAGCTGCATCTTCAAGTAACCTCTCCCATCTCCCCATCTTCCCTCTGGGTTGTTTGAGGTCACAGCCTCTTCCCTGAACCCACCATAAACCCAAAAACATCCATCTTGAACCCTAACTCAACTCCATGTTTGTATCCCCTGTGGTGAAAGACAAGAGAGCTTCTTCCTCACCCCATAACATGAGGCAACATGCCTGGGATGAAAGACCTCCTGTCTTAGAGGAGTCTGATCCACCAGAAGAAGGTCCCTAACCAAATATCCAGGGCCAGGACATGTGTCCTAAATGCGTGTGACCTAAATATGCTGCACTGAAGATTGGAGGGGCATCTTTCAGCTGACTCTACCACCTTGGACCCATCTACTAGCCGGCTGTGCAGTTCTTGAAGACCAAAATCACAAAGATTCCCTGACGTTTATGAGAAAGCTCCCCTGACCACCATCCCTACATAAAATATTCACGTTAAAAAATTAAGCTATTTGTCTGTCCTGCTTGGTATTTTTCAAAGGCTCTCAATGCTGGTCTGCCATTGCTCTTACCGTGGGGAGCTGAAGCTAAAAGCCTTTGGAAAATCCCACCCCATGTCTTGAAGAGCCAGGAAAGAAATTGGATTGCTGAAAAAAATCCCACAACACTGATAGAAAGAGGAGTCTTGGCACACCCTGACTGTGCTGTATCTGCTCTGCTAAGTAGGTACATTTATTTCAATCCTGTGGCTGTCTCTTGCTATTTATAGCTGCTAGCTTAATGAACTTTCAGGGTAGACACCAAGGCTGAGCCTTCTTAAACTGATGTTTAAATATCCTTGTCAAATTAATTCAATCTCGTTATGGGTGGACTGTCCACAGTTGGACTGGCAACTTCCACTCTTCGCTGGAAATCCATCTCCATGATACAGGATCTCTTCCTGCAGGGCAGGCACTCTGAACTGTGAAGAAATACCAGAAATTTACTTCATAGTAACCCATGCTGCGCATCAAAAGGTAGGAAGACCTTTTAAGAACAGCCAAAGAGGTCCCAAATGCATTTTTTAAGACATACGATGAAATAGCCACCTCACGCTCAACTTGAGGACAAATAGGAGCCATTCTGGAAGCATCCAGGCACAGGCATTTTGGCCAGCAGTCTCTTACCACTTCGTGCAGAAGTGCTCCTGAGAAGAGGCGATTCTGTGCTCTCAGTAAGGACAGGAAGAGCCACAGAAAGCCAGGAAAACCCCGCCAAATGCATTGCCGATGTCAAATGGATGGCACTGAGAACTAGAAAGAGATGGTTCCACACTGGTGGGCTCAAAGTGTTCCCATAGAGCCTTGTCTCTGGTTGGAAGCAGTGCCAGGGATAGAACCTTCTGCCTGTTCCTCACCTGATGCCAAGAGCTCCCTGGACGTGAAGGCTCAAGAGTCTGTCCCCACAGGAGACTCCCTCCCCAGGGGTGTTTCCCAGCACAGCCCTCGATACGCTGCTCTGGAGATTCCACCTATTGCATTTACGAGAGACAGAGACTTCCCCGCTTCACTGCCCTGGTTAAGATGCAAGACGTTATTTCAAGCCTTGTGTAAGCAAGCTGTTCACAAGCATTGATCATGAGCCAAGGGGCAGGCGCACATCAAAATACGATGGTTCTCAAGACGTGTGGAGCATGAGGTGAACAGAACGTAGCTGCTGGTGGGACAGGTAGTGATCCAGAAACAGCTGCCTGCATGCTCAGGTCTTCTAGATTTCAGCGGGAATTATGGATGTGATGAAGAAACAAGAGCACCATGGAATCAACGGGCATTTCAGCCCCGTCGGTGGGCTTTCTTCGCTGATAGAGATGACGTTGGCGAGCTACTCTGCAAAAAAGCAGAGTAGCTTGGCCTGCGGGGACACCTGTCTAGGACCACTCAGGGGTACTGCACTGCACAGACAGACATTAGAAAACTCTTTATACACACACACACCCCCGCCCCACTCTTATCTAGGCACTCAGACCCACCGGAAGACCAGAATAACCTGAAAGGACCAAGAAACATCTTCGTTATGCAAGAAGCAAACCATAATGTAAAGGAAACTAAGGACATTAATGCCATCAACTCCAGGGTGTCCCACAGCAACCAGAAGCAACAGACAAATTGTGGTACCTGGACTAAAAATGAAAAAGCCTCCACTTAAACAGATCAGCGTGGTGAAATCATGCTACGAGGCTGCTCACCACGACGCCTTTTACGCCGCTAGGCATCTCAATAAAGCAAGCATTGATTATTCAGTTTTCCTTAAAAAAAAAACACAAAACGCTGCCAACGGATGTCTGGTTCAGGTTCAGACAATCTGTTAGAGATAATCACAGTTCTCTTGCCACACCACACATCCTCCCGAGCACTACTTAAACGCAGGTATTCAGCAGCAAAGCCCTAGCACACATACCCAAAACTGAGAGCAAGCTTCAAGCAAGCAGGATGCTCCAGAGTCCCAGCTTTCCTGGCCCCAGATTACACAGAACTTACTTTTGAGAAGGCTGCATTTTAAATTAGAATTGTTATTAACCCATAGTGAGGCATCATGGCAGAGGGACGCAGGGGTTGCCTCCACGGCAAATCCGATCCAACCAGAGCCAACCTCACCTCCAGTGGGAGAGACGCGCTCCATCCAGAGTGACGGCACAAGCCTCAAGCAGCGCCGTAGTGAAATGACTCTGCTGCAAACGGTTTCTCTCTCAGCAAAATGCTCCTCCTAACCCACATCTGAGGGCTCAAGAGAGGGTTTTTTTTTTTTCCACTAAAACCTTCAAGAACTACTGCTGGTGGGTGGAAAAGGAATTTCTCAGAGCAAACTGCAAACCTTTACAAACCTTTGATGGGATGACATACCATCCCTTCCCTCTCTCTTGCTGTACGGGTCCTCTCGAAACCATTCCAACAGACAGATCCAGATTTTCTACCTCTTTTCCTCATTTCTGGTTTTGTGTCCTGTAAACAGGATGACAGTTACACCCTTCAACTGGTAAAGAAAGCCTTCGGCAAGCTTAGCCCACGCGTGACCACGCGCAGAAGAGCTGCAACCAACAGCGTGAAATGAGAGATGGCCTCAGCTCCCAGCCACTTATCCCTCCTTTAAAGGTTTTCCAAATTTTAGATTCTGCAGTTCTATTTATCCACCTGTCAACGTTTTGACTCCTGCCCAAAATCAGGTTTCACTCTCTCCACAGACGCAAGCGCTACGAAAATTCTATTACAGCATGCAGTTCACTGGTTTCACGGGTACCTTGCTGTTGCTTTCAGGTCCCAGTGCCCTGCGGAATCCACAGCCAAAGCCAAGTATCCCAGCCCCTTCCGAAGCCCAGCAGAGCACCCTGAATGCCCATTTCCAGTAAAGGATGCACACGGAATTTCCTTTCCTCCCGCTCCATTTTCCCAAGCGTTATGCTGAGTTTAGACAAATCTTTCACTTTGGCAACAACGATTTTTCAGACCTGCGAGCGGTTTTAACAAAGCCAGTCAGTAAACCATATAGTGTTGCAGCAAGTCCCTACGCCCCACAACTTGTGGGATAAAACCTTTATACTTGGCCCGAAGCAATATCATTAAAGGAAAAAACCTAATGGTACAGCCCTTCAGCAAAGGTAAGTCCCAAAGACTCCCTCTTGGTCTTTAAAGAAAGGGCATTTACATGTAGAAATATGTGTTCATGTGCATGCAAAGCACACGAAGATGTCCCGTGTTTACAACTGAAGAGTAACGTCAGCAGGCAGCTAACGTTAAAAAGCAAGTGATGCCTCTAGTTAACTTCCTGCAAACAAGGTCTGGGGATGTTTATTGCCAGCTAGCTGTAAAATCGCTCCAAAGAACAGAGAATTTTCAACCTTTTGTTTTCTAGCATCGTTTTTGTGACTTGCTTTGTGTGAAACGCCTTAGGGCTTGAACTGAGGTGCAGCATTGCAAGTCATTCCTTTATAGCTTATAATACTAGTCCTTGACTACAGATGAAATTCCCCAAGCCAGTTTGGAAAGGGACAGGTAGTTTGTATTTTGGGCTTCTCGCTCTCCATTTGCTTGGAATCACCTTTGCCTGTCGAAGGACTTTTACCCCAGCCACTGGATTCAGAGTCACGAAAACACACAGTTTCGTACTTCCAGAAACCACAGGCCACGCACAGATCAACCGAAAAGAAGATGAGAATTTCCATTCTGCCAAAGAACCATATATTTTTCTACCTCTGTTTCTTCTGACACGGTAATCGCTCACATCGGCCCAAGCCCTTACGCCATATTCCAAGCACTTCTGTTCTAAAGACGCTATCAGAGCTTCAAAATTCCCATCTTCGTTAATGTGTACCTTCTGCACATGCTGTGTATCTACGGGGCACGGAGCTGGGCCAGCCCAAGGACAACCCAAGCAACTTCTGCACAAGCAGAGGCACCTCTGTTGGGCACCTCGTACTGCTGCATACGTCAACGCGGTGCCTGCACACTGCCTGCTACGGCAGCGCTTACTGAGAGACATGATTTCCCTGGGTCTGAGCCAGGGAGGTGAGCCAAATTAACTTGGAGGGCGACCAGCCGACGAGAAGAAACCCCTCCCGGGATCAAGCGGAGATGCACCTCCTCATGGGAAAATCTCCCCACGCCTGTAGCAAAGAATGAGGAAGAGGGAAACAGATTCAGATGACAGACAGCCTGTCCCAAAGAAGAAACTTCTGTCTGCCTTCCTTGTTCCTCCCTTGTCTCATCCCTTGCAAGTAACAGCAAACTACATCTTCCGCTTCACTCTGAGACAAGCAATGGGCCAACCTGAGAAGGCAGAACCAGGCTTGACACCCCTGCCCATGCCAGCTGAGAAGCCTCCTGAGGCTTTCCACCATCATAGAATGGTTTGGGTGGGAAGGGACCTTAAAGCCCATACAGTGTCACCCCCTGCCCTGGGCAGGGACACCTCCTACCAGCCCAGGCTGCTCCAAGCCCCGTCCAACCTGGCCTTGAACACCTCCAGGGATGGGGCTCTCCTTTCTGCCCAGCTGAGTCTTTCCTTCACGCCACTAAGTGCATTACCCAGAGTTCACCACAGACCAATGGAATATGCACAAAATACTGGCGGGTCAGTATTCCAGCCATTAGCACTACAAAAAAAAATAAATAAAACACTAACCCTTCCTTCTGTAAACCCCATTTTCCTCACCATCTCTCAATATGCCATCCTTCCCCTTCTGCGGTGCTCTGACAGCGTAAATCTTCATCTGTTTTCCTCCTCTGACGTGTGTTTTAGGCAGATAAGAAAAGGGTGTTGAAAGCCCACTTACTAGCAATGCAATAATATTTTATTATATTTTTTTAACCTCAAAAATACTTGTCTGACAGCTTCCTGGACGGTGCAAATAACCACTGATAAAAAGCGTTTCCTTCTCACTGGTTTGGAGTGGAAACCAGGGCCAGGCCGCTTAAAGGAAGGTGGTTTTAGAAACGAGGGGCTGGTACGCTTCACCTGGAAGGGGGATTGGTAATCATCTGCGGTTGAAGGAAGGCACGTTCCACGAGGCCCGGTGTCAGCAAGACCTGCCTGAGAACAAGGGTGTGAGCTCCAATTTTCTCCCCGAGCACAGAGACAGCCCTGCAGGCCTGGAATATACTGAAAGGGCTCTGCAGAGGCAACGTTGCCTTCAAGCCTCCTCGGTCTATCAGAGAACATCCCCATCTAGGTTTTTGCAGGAGGCATCTTTCCCAAGCAATAATTTACTTTGGATAAAACGTATCTGTACGTGTTCAACTTCCCCAACTCCTTCCAGATGGGAGAGCTGAAGGTTGTTTATAAACTAGAGTTTGGCTTGTTTGACTGAACTGGACACAGGTTTGTTTTGTTTTTTTTTTTTTTTTTAAAAAAAAAAAAAAAAAAAAAGGACTGACCTTTCCAGACTGCACTAATTCCCAAATACAGAAGCGCAGCCAGACCGGTTTTGAACAGGAACAAAAGGTTTATAGGGAAGGTTTGCATTTCTGGACCTGTTTACTCTCCTGCCCGTATCCATGGACATGTTCCATCAGGTTCGTTTGCTGTGGGACAAGCAGCTTGACCCGGTGAGTCAAATCCGGATTTGGTCAAAATCGGATTGCACATTTTTCACCAAAGAAGCTGAGAAATCGTCTTCAGGCAGGATACCTACACTTAGGCTTCACCGTCCTTAGGGAGAGATCAAGAAACAGAAGTGATGTATCGAACCAAAGCTGGCTTAAGCTCTCCACTCAGTAAAAACAAAGCTCTCTGTATAATGGAGACAATCAAGCCGTTTCCTAAACTCCTAGCAACTATTTTAACAACTATATTATTAAAGATTTTGCAAATCTAACTTTATATGCTTGCCATTTTATTTGAAGATGAAATAAACTACTAATTATATATAAGCTGAACTGACGGTGTCTACTACTCGGCTAAGTTAATAACTGCAAAAAATCAACAGAGGGAAGGAGCTATGTAAATTCTCATTTTTATAGACCGAGATGCACTGTACCTTTCCTTAAGAGTTTTGGGTTTTCTTCATGTAAAATGGAGGTTTGCCTGCCTTAAAATGTGGTTAACAAAGCAGAATGTAAGGATCCAAAATCTTCCAATTCTAAGGAAAAGACTGAAATGTCATCCAGTTCAGTCACTTCACCTCATCATTAGCTGCATAAACAGCACTTCCTTTTTATTATCTCATTAAACTCGTAAAACACACCCACCACCTCCCCTGCAGTCCTTCTGAAGGCAGTGTCCTACACATTATGTTCACGGCACGATATTCATCCAGCCCCAGTCACTGATGGGCGCCTGAAGCATCCGTGAATCCGATCCCGGTTTTTAGTGGTGAGCACAGTCCCTGGTACAGCTGGCCATCATGCCAAGCCGTGTTTGTTACGCAAAGGTCATTAACAGAGCCGGTGTTACGCAAAGGTCATTAGCAGAGCCGGCCCTTCGTCCTGGGGACTGCAACGCCCTTGGTCTTCTGTTCCTGCAAAGGTTTTGAGCCACATAAGAGGGCACAGCCGGCTCAGGATTTCCTCTTTCCTTGGTGTCTAGCAACTTCTTGGGGTTTTTTTCCTCACCTCCTGACAACATGGAAACACGGTGCACCCACACACATGTCCAGCAAGCCCTGCAGAGCTGGTCTTTATAACCACCCATCCCTCTAAAATGACCTCAGGCAAGTTAGACGAACCTCACTCGTTGGTTATCTCCACGCTCTGCATTTCACATCTTGCTCAGTTCCTGCTATTTCCACCCCACCTTCAAAGGAGAAAATCAAAATCCAAAACTTCCTGGCCACAATGGTGTCACCACTTCTCCCCTGGCAGCCCTTCTCCAGAGCAAACACCTTCCCTCTGCCCCACACTCCACCGAACCACAGATACCGCAGCTCCTTATGCCCCATCCTCTCTGCTCAAAGTGTCTCAAATATATGCAAGGTATTTCATTTCAGCTTTCTCCCAACTCCATTAAAATTCCAGCTCAACATACCCCAGTTCTTTGTCTCTAACATTCTTAGCGCTCTTTTGAAACTGAATTTGAGCCACGTACACCTAACTCATTTACAATTAACAGATGAAGATTAAAAAAAACAGGGTTATAACTGAGATTTCTTGCCATGATGGCCAGTAATGAATATCGCACTATGCTTTTCTCTGTCCGAAGAGAACTGGCCTTCTCTTGGACGCGCTTGCCACACTTAAGAGCGAACCCAGCAGCTGGTGCACCCAAACCATTCAGACCCTCAAAAAGCCTTCATCAAAGTGCCACTGAGAGACACCTAAAGCTGGCACGGTCTGAACATCCAACAACTGTCTCAGACAGGCAACTACCGAAAAGACAGAAAACGAAATGGAAACAAAGAGCCGTCTATAAATGATGGAGAAGGTCAAAAGCAGAACAGCAGAAATTTCTGAAGGAAAACTGGCTTTACTACATACGCGTAACTAGTGAACAAAGGGTTAGTAGCAAGCTATGAAGACAAGAGTTTCAGAAGGGAAAAAAACCTGGGGATACGAGGCAACGTGTAATTCAATGTTTGGAAATTCAAGACCGTCATCTGAACTACTCCTATCCTTTACAGCGTTCTAAATTAACTGCGCCAGCTCGTAAAAGGATCTGGCCACCAGCGCAAAAGAGCAGGTCCCTGCGAGAACCTGATCGAGTATCTGGGTACACAAGATGGTGAGCGATACAAGAGGAAGCTACAAATGATGTAGCATTAATGCTATCGCATGGGAACACCTGGAATATTGTGTGATATTTAAATGATCCCATGCCAAAAACACGTAATGCAAAGCGGCCAGGGTAGAAAAGTCTATGGGAAAATTCTCAGAGAGAGAGAGAGATGAAAAGCCTGCACATTTTTACATGCAGATAAAGAGTAGACAAGAACATACTAAAGTGTAGAAACAACAGAGGAAAAAACTACCATTAACCCTTTCTCAAATGACACAAAACAGAAACAAAGAGGAACAAAACGAAAGGCAGAAAATTAAAACCTGATGGAAGACACATGTTTTCAACCATGGGCAGAACTAGCCTGTGGATTCCCCTAGCATAGCCATACATCCAGAAGCCAAAAGGGAGTTTCTACAGATCTGGTCACCTACAAGCCAAAGAACAGAGATGTAAATATAAAAATTAAACTTCAAATACCTAGAGTTCTTCAAGACAGGTAATGAAGTCGTTCGGTCTAAAACTAACTTCTGGTTTCTGAGCGTTGACAAGAAAATTTCCTTGGGACAACCAGGCAACTACAGCTACGAAGAGCAAACGGGCTTTGGGACTTGCCTTCCATTGCAGCTGCTGCTCTCTGAACTATCCGTGCCACCGAGAGTTACAGACCCTGGGCTAACGACCTGACTCATCTGATCCCACGTTACTGTCTATATGTGCAGCAACTATCCAGCAACATTACTTCAAAATGAAAAATTTACGTATTTCTTCAATCAAAGATCAGGTCGTACAACCCCTGCTTGCTCCTCTCTTGCTCACACAGGGAGCGTTTTCCCACTTACAAACAAGTTCATTAAGGAAACTCCAACCATCCAAAATTAGCCTCAATAATCAGAGCTATATCACATCCTGGGCTCTTCTCCTATATTCAAACCTTGGGCGCACGTTCCCATTTTAGCAGGCTGTCACCGTCTCTCTCCCGCTTCTATTTAAGCAGCCAGCCCCCAGATTGCACAACAAGCTTGTGGCCAACAGAGGAATGGGACTTTTGGACAGTCTCCTACGACGGTACCAACGTGACAGCACAGTGATGACACCTGATAAAGATCACTCTCCACAGTGAAACTGTTAACCCGAGAATGGAGGTGGAGAGCATCCAAAACGGACCTCATTTGCCTATCAAAATTCAGGTATTCAACCCCTACAGACACTCGAGCATACAGTAATGCTACATTTTATTCTTTTTGTTTTGTTTTGTTTTTGCAAAACTTAAAACTGGTTAATTACTGAAGGGAAAAGACTTATTAGCACCACAAGTTACTGACACAAGGAAGCCAAATCCCAAGTGGGTATGTTTCTCACGGGCCACAGCAGTGGTCTTGGTGCTCCTCATCAACCTGCTCCTCTGAGAGCTGAAACCACGGGGTGCTTGAATTCTAGAGAGGGCAGACATCCCAAGAGCCAGGGCTGCAACAGATCCGCCTGGGCATCTACTCGGTCTTTGCCTTTCCTTGCTATCCCTTTACGCACAGGGTCAAATTGCTTTTTAAAATTTGGCCTGTTCCTGGCTGGCGTCAGCTCAGGAGCAAACTCAGGTGAGAGAGAGGGATGAAATGTCTGCTCCCGCCTCTGCCTCCTCCCAGCCACAGCAACTGATGAAGGCTACTGCGACCCTGCAACATGAGGAGACTGTTTTCGTGGATGCAGTTTCCCCCTCCACGATCGGATCAGGAGCAGATCGCCAGACAACAGACCATTGTAGCGCGCGACAACCGAAACCGGTACTTACTGAGAGGCTTAAGGATGCTGCTGCTTGTCTCATCAGCGTTCTCTACGTCAGATTTGTCGGAGTAGTTCTCAGAGATTTTCTCCTTTTCTTTCTTTTCTTTGTGCCCAGGTCTTCTTCTATGACGCCTCCTTCTCCTGTAGCTCTTCGGCACGTGGACCCCAATGTAAATAGTGTGATGACCTGGGGAAGACAAGCACAGCAAATATTAACTTCGACTGCGTAGAGTTTGTGCCTCCCTGGCTGGTACAGTTCATTCAAATTAAATTTCATGCAAACAGGCGAGCGAAGTATCTTTCTTTGCTGGCCTAACATTAATTAGGACTACGTTTCTTGTCTGCAAATGCGAGCTCAGAGCTCTTTAGCTGCCATTTGGAAAAGTATTTTTTGTGCTATCATTTCTGCAAGCGCAGACTCTCTGGTAATTATTCTGTCCTTGTGACTCATGTGAAAATAAAAACAAAAACCACAGAAGGCCATCGTGCTAATTCTGCAGTACGGAATACAGTACGCAGTGCCCCTCAGAAACATTCTACGTTAATTTTCCCGTTTGTTTTACCAGATACACTAGCTGGATTAACACCTACCTTGTGCAAACTGATCCAGCTTAACTGAAGAGCTTAGAGCAATAAAATGCACATCACTTGGCTTTGTAGCCCTTTGTATAACACGTATCAAAGTATCGTTTGGGTATTATCATAACGCAGCTGACGAGGAAGGACTATTAACATAAGGTACTGCAAACTGGTAAGTACTTGACACTTTCCAAAAATAAAAATTAAGTAATAAAAGAACAAGCGCCAAATTTCCTATGTTGATTGTAAACGCCAAGTATGCCTTTTCCCTTTCACATAGGCTTTCATTTCAAACTAAAGCACTTAAACTGCCTTTGCCAATTGTTAGATCTTTCTGATGAGTTTCATAGAAACGTTTTATTTTCATGGCTTTCTGCACTTCTACCAAATTGGGACAAATATCCCTCCTTGTGCTTATAGAAAGCTTTCACATGGCTTTTTCCGTGCCCAGACGGTGCACACATCTTACTGTAAGCTTTAAAAACAGCTCCTGCAGATTTCACTCCGCATAAATGATAGCTGCATTCTATGCTTTTGACCAAATTTGGTTTCCCAACCAAATGTCTCGGTGCAGCCAAGCAGAGAGATAAATCTGTATGACCCGTTACTGACCAATGTACATTTATCTAATGTATGAGCCGCAAACGCAGGTAGGAACAAATACATTTCTCTGTGGGTGCAGACATTTACACCTCTCTTCTGCGGCAGCTGGACTCCCTTCTCCTCAGGAATAAGAACGAAGTCAAGTGAGTAACAAAAAAGAAATCAGGCGTCACTTGATACAAGTGTCACGCAGTTGAGAAAGTTAGAGAAAGAAAGTTAGGGAGAAAATTGCCATCTGAAATTCCACAGGCTCCTGAGGCCGGCTGTGAAGCCTGGAGAGTCCTTCGCCTTTTTTGCATGTGAATTTTCATCCTGAAAGCACACGAGGTCTTCTAAAAAGCTACTTGACCAGAGCGGCCCTCCTCGGCAGCAACTTTAAAATCGCTAAGTGAGTTCCCCAAGGGGAACTCCAAGGCTCCAAGAATGCCAAGGGGAGCTCCCCAAGGGCTCCAAAGTAATTTGTGGTGTGGAAATTGTAATAGAAAGCAGAGGCTGGTGAAGAAATTCCCTCCTCGCTCCCAGACGCGGTGGTGTGACAGCGCTGACGGTGGCCCTGACATGGACCACGCCATCGTTTCTGGTGGCCACTGCGCTACAGCAAGCTCAACGTTATGTATAAGCGGTAACAATGCAGAAGACCACACTGAATAAAAAAAACGGATACACAGATATAAAGATATAGAGTGCCCATGATATCAAGATATAAACTAACAGCTATAAAGGGTTAGTGGAAATCTCTCCGGGTGAAGTTACTTTTTAGCCAGTGATATCTGGGCTGAGATATTAAAAGTTCACGGCTACACGGGCATCTCCATCCATACAGACCAACACCTGGAGACAGGATTTAGCTCCAGCGTGTCAAGGGAAACCAGGAAAGCTACCCCAGCAACTGGAAATACCAGCTTTAACATGGCAGATAGCATCAACCCTGCACAGGGACCGAGAAGGGGAAATCTCATCTGAGCCAAGCAGGAGCTGCAGGGCGGCCCCGGGCAGGGAGGGCAATGGCAGCCCTTCCCGAGGTTCTTACAGCCAAGATGCCAACGAAAAGCCAGATGTAAAAGGACGGGGCCATGCCCGCGTCTGTATTAAAACAGCATCTTCCTTTGAATCGCTTCAATCCTGCGGCCAGCTCGATAATAGAAACACATCATAGTAAGCCTGTAGTCTTAATACTTTAATGTGCTGCCAACAGAACCGGACAATCTCTTTAATCTTTTGACCATGTGTGCATAGTACAGATTTTGGTAATATGAAACTAAATTGTATATACGCGGGCAAACATCTGCATTACTTAGCTGCTTTCCCCTATTATGCCAGGGAGAGACTTACTTAATGCTGCTTTTCCTCTTCCCACCCCCTGCCTCCCGGGCTGTTCAGGGAGGCCGAGCAGGACATTTTCCTTTTCTGCGTACTTGAAGTGCTTGGCATCTGTTTATATTGCTGCAAACGCTGAGATAAACTTCTAGGCTCCCTTCCCAAAGCGCCTGGAAGGAAACAATTGACACGTATTCTCAATGCACGGGGTTTCTGAGACATTTCCTCCTCGCCAGGGTAACGGCGCCTTTCCCATGAGAACCAGCCATGACAAATGGCAAGGCCTGAGAAATTGAAGGTGGCACACATGCACCACGCTCGTACCCTGCGGCTTGGCCGTTTGGAATGGGAAGCCGTTTCGCTTGACCAGAGGCATGTATTTCCCAGCGCTAAAACTCGGCAGGTGAGATGCACGGCATAGACCTGCGGGTCCAAGTGGCACCTTCTCTGTTCAGAAGGACAGACGGGGGTCACGGCTTCCTTGACCCTACACCTGCTGCAGCTAAAACTTTTGAACTTTTGTGCCGGAGGAGAAACTCTACCGTGCACCAAATTCAGAGCAAAACCTTTTCATCTGATTATTAATAGAACAAGTCATGATGGGAGAGGTATTTTTCCCCCAGAAAAATTTTGGTTGAAACCACAGCTTTTGCTTTATTAAGAGCTATTAAAGAAGAGCAGCTCATGATTCAGAGTCCAGATTTAGAGTCTGGGCGCGGGAGACTCTCTGAGTCAGTTTTACTGGTCAAAAGCCACTCATGTGTTACCCAATTGAAGTTCCGTAAAATGCAGCGTTCCCTCCCTGCCTGCAAGAATATCCAAGCAGCTCCAGACACCCTGCCCCAACCAGTCAGAACCCCAAGCATGCCATCTCGGTCCAACGCCATGCTATTTATACAATCATTGGATGGTCTGGGATGGAAGGGACCTTGAAGACCACCTAGTTCCAACCCCCCTGCCACGGGCAGGGACACCTCCCACTAGACCAGGTTGCTCAAAGCCCCGTCCATTTCTTTTCTCAGTTATTCCATTTAAGGGAACGTGGGGGTTAAAGAAATGTAAACGTAGGAGGAAAGAAAGTGTACTGAAAAACAAAAACAGCACGAAATCTTCAGGCTTGAAGTTGTCTGACCTGGTAAAGGTCCAGGGACCCATTAGTTTCTCGTGTGATGTTTGCATAGTCAAATCCGTGCGTTGGCACGGCCTGATCACCTGTACCCACACAATGCTGCTCTCCTCTCAGGTGCTCGCACCACACCGCCCACTGAGATGCGCGGAAAGCTTCACAGGGGTTTCTCAGGAGCAGAAGCCAAGACGTGCATCAGACACGTCAGGTTCCTAAACCTCTATAGCCATAACTCCATCTAGGCATTTTTGCAGTTGCTGTGGCACAAGGCTGGAATGAAGCCTCAACTGTCCATCCAAGGGGATCCTTTTCTGTCCAAAGAAGAAAGGACGGCAGCCGTTTAGAGACAGAGAGGTAGGGTGTACATGCAAGGCCCAGTTAATTGTACATGATGAAGAGACCTTGGGATCTGCCTGCATGAGAAGTGTGCTGGGAGCGGGGGAATTACTCACTCTCTCTGCAATCACCTCAGCCCCAAACTGGGCATCCCAAGGCCCGTGAAGCACAAGCCAGCTATATTGTTTGAAACACCTGGATCTACTCGTGCTACAATACAGGCAGCAAATGACCAAAAAAAGCCCTATATATAGAGAAATCCATAGTTCAGGTCTTGTTTCCCAAGCTAGTTCTGGAACCACATCTGCCTTAAAGAGCATTATTACTTCCTACCATGCCGTTGGTAAGAAACCAGTTCCTCCTAGAAGACTCACCCAGAATAGACCTAATGTGTGACCCACCTATGGAGAGCTGCAGAGCTCAGGTTTCTCATGAAGTTTGAATTTCAGTGGTTCTGGGGAGCTTCATCCTGCGACAACAGTCTTGCTGCAAAGCCTTTTGTACTGCGTATTTCAACACATAACGCATAACACATTACCAGTGGCCATGGTAGTGATCCAAATGTCGGGTACTACCAGAAAACCTGCGTTACAGGAAACGCAAACTGAAAGCATAACCTGAGCATGAGGAAAAAAAAGAAAAAGGAACAAAAAAAGGTAAATCAGCAGATATGATTAGATTATCTAAATGTGCTGGGACCTTTTGTGCCTGAGGGCTCGGCATTCATCTGGACTCTGAGCTGAGACTACAGCTTTCTGCTGTCTTAGTCCGTGACCAAGTGCAGACTTTAAGCCTGACACTGCGTAAAACAAATTCTTTTTTCGCTCCAGATAGCTCCAGCCAAGCAAGCAAGCAGAAGGAGATCACTTTATTTATGATCTTCTCCATTTTTAAGCACTAACTCTTTTTAAGAATAGGAAGGAATCCCTTACACATGACCTGGGTTGTTGAGTCTTAGAGCCTGGTCCAACCAGCCCATAAAGAACTCAGACTGGCACCTTAGAAGGAAACAAGATCAAAACCTAACATTAAAAATGTATAAAGCACTGAAAATGAGCTGAGTATTAGCAGTTTTCACCTGGCCCTTCTTTTTACTTTCAAGGCACCTTTCCAAAGGAGAGAGAACAGAGAGAGAAACATTAAACCCGATCAGGCTTGGACAGGCTCATGTGGTTACAACTGACATGTCTCCACAGCCAAGCTCTTCTCCAAGAGCTCTGGCTACTCACGCCTCCTGCCCTGGGCAGCCGTGCGTGCCCAGGCTCTCCGAGAACAGTGGGGCAGGTATCTCAGGCCGCTCAAACCAAGGGCTTTGCTCAGAATCACAGAATCACAGAATTTTAGGGGTTGGAGGGACCTCTGGAGATCACCTAGTCCAACCCCCATACCAAAGCAGGGTCACCTAGAGCAGGTTGGACAGGAACGCGTCCAGGTGGGTTTGGAATATCTCCATGGAAGGAGACTCCAAAACCTCTCTGGACAGCCTGTCCTAGTACTCTGTCACCCTCAAAGTAAAGAAGTTTTTCCTCATGTTGAGATGGAATTTCCCATGTTCCAGCTGGCGCCCGTTACTCCTTGTCCTATCACCAGGCACGACTGAGAAGAGCCTGACCCCATCCCCGTGCCACCCACCATTTAGATATTGATGAGCATTGATGAGATCCCCTCTCAGCCTTCTCTTCTGTAGGCTGAACAGACCCAGGTCTCCCAGCCTTTCCTCATCAGAGAGGTGCTCCAGTCCATTGATCATCCTTGTCGCCCGGATGGATGCCCCAGCCATTTCACCTTGGGGCATGGCTGACCTATAACAGGACACAGGCAGGTGGAGGCGAGCCCTTCTCTGCCCATCTCCATCACCTAGTGATCAGTCTCCTACCTGGGTGGGATTAAAACACAGCACCCCCCCAGGGCAGGGAAGCTTGACTTGTTGATGTGGCTTTTGACATACCCTAGGAACTTTCACTCCTACCACTAACAAGTTGCTAACTTTATGAAAACTTGCTCCGTAGCGATGTCAAACATCGAGGAACCCGCACCTACCACAGTTCTGAGGTGCCACGAGACAGGCAGGGGATGCAGCCCACCACGTGCTTCGTCAGCAGAAGATGGTATGGCACACGCTGTGACCCAGAGGAAGGTGTTGGCGTTCTGCCAGGCACGCAGCGAGACGTGGTACTAGCCCACACGCCGCTGGGATTGCAGCCAGGCTAGCCCAGCTTCTAGCGGCTGTTTTTCAAACCCGGGGGTGGCAGCAGAAGGGTACTTCTGTGGGAGAATCCACGGAATGAAATGACAGAGAAAGCTGATGGCCCAGAAGGACAAATAAATCACAGGGATGATCCATTTTAAAGGGGAGATACTAAAAGTAGCACTAAGCAAGTCCCAAACTAAGCCCTGCTTAGTTTCAAATCAGCTCAAGAATGAGAACAAAAGGCCATGCCATCACGTGCCAAGTGCCCTTAACTCTACCTGATTCCGAAGGGGCTGCAGGTGCTGGCAGTGGCAGAGGAGCAGGCGCGGGCTTCTCCACCCCGATCAGCTCCCTGGACCACAGGGGATGGCACCCACCACCCGCCCAACACCCCGCTCCAGGGAATGGTTGGCACCACGGGGACAAGAACGGCTCTCCCGGTCCCTCCTGCACGGTCATCACGTTTCACCTCAGAATTTCCCAGGAGTAATGTTAAAGAGCATTCGTTTCCACACAGATGACAAGACAGGCCACAAAAACAACGGGCAAAGGGGAATATTTTCCATTAGGTAAATTCTGGGTAGGAGAAAAGACATGGACGTTCATGACCTGCCAGTGAACACGGCTGGTTCCTGCAGTAGAAAGAAGGAACGTGATGATCTCCCCTAGCACCGTTCCTGTTCCACTCATGCCTATGGACAAAGATACCATGCCTCAGAAGAACATAAAACCAAACCATCACCACTCCTCTGACCAGGCATACGCACAGGGTCACCACCCGCTCCCCACAGGGTTTTCAGAACATCATGATGTTCAAGCGACTGATTTTCCAGGCGAGCAAAAAATTCTCCATCAGGTAAACAGCGGAAGAATTCATTGAGCACTGTGTTTGTTGAAATCTGGGTGACATCTAAACAAGCTAAGATACCAGTTGGAGATAAATCAGATCCAAATCCCTCCTTTTCCCCACAGCGAAACAGACCTGTCAAGCAGCAGAACCACAGAAAAGATGCGTTTCCTTCCAAAGAGAGGGCAGCCTGCACAACTGGAACAGGCTGAGATCTTTGTGCCCCAGTAACAATTTAATTAGTGCAGAAACCTGCATGTACGTCTTACAGTGGTGATGCCTGGGCACAAAATTACCGCTCTGCAAGAGGTTGCCAGGAAGGGAACCCAAGCTCTTTGGAGGGACTGAGCCCAGACTGCCAAAGGACCAGCAACAGCAGGCCTGGAGTTGGACAAAGGATCCCAGTAAGGGACTGTCTGGGAGAAGCAGAAGAAATCACGTTTGTATGGAAAAGACTGGACTCAAGTAGCACAAGTCTGTAACCAGGTAGCTGATAAAAACCCAGGATCAGGAAGGCCCTCAGGCAGAAGGGCCTGTAAAACAACAGTGGTATGCGATCAACTAACTCTTCCATGGTATGTGGCCGTTGGCCAAAGAAAAGGGTCAGTGAGTCCCATCAGGTGATGGGACCAAATACTTGTAAAAGGACAAGCATAATGTTGAGTAGGGGGTTCATGACCCACCAAATGCCATCAGAACAGTCTGCAATCAGAGAGATGCAGTTAAGGGCAAAAAAGAAAACAGAGGCTCCGAGAGAGACAAAACCCAAGCTCCTATGCAACAGGGAGATGAAATAGGAAAGGACAAGATCAGAAACAACAGAGCTGTCTTCAATTCTGCTAGAACCCCCAATTCATGGCTGAGATGAAAGTATTCAAGAGAGGACCCAGCATCAGCAAAGAAGATGCAGTTACTTAATCGAGCAGGGAACTCATCCAAAGACCATTTTACGTATTTGGATTACTGCACGTCACACCTAAATATGCAGCCGCTTCCTAAAATCACTATCAGGGCCAGGGAACTGAGCTGGGTAGGGGAAGACAACATGTAAATTGGAGATTTTTTTTTTCTTCTTCTTCTTTTGTAACATCGGGCTTCTAGAGCTTCAACATCTTCAAAAGGTCAGTTTAATCTTTATGATGTGAAGTGACCTCTGCAGACTTTAAAAGGTTCCCACGTAACAACCCTATAGTTAGACAGAAGGAAAGTCTTCCTGGCCATCTGTCTAAAGCTTGCACTTCTCAGTTTCAAACATGTGCTCGCTCGCTACCCATCGATGATCCAGAATTGAACTGCCAGATTCCTAACAAGATTCAGAGGCTGCTCCAGCGAAGCATGTCTAAAAGGTGAGTTAGCACGGTGCCCCGAAGAACGGATTGGCTCCAAAAGTCGGAGCTCACGTAAAGTCAAGTCAAGAATCTCTAAAGAGGAAAAGAAAGTGAAACAAAATGAAATGAGGTCTTCATTTGACTTTTTGAAGATCCTACAAACCCTGTTTGTTTGGAGGAGCATACCACAAACTACACTAGGAACTGCTAAGAAAGGTTCAGAATATGAAGCCCAGAAGACACACGTTGATGATGGCTATAAGGTACTGCTCCATGACAGGGAAATATGAGGAAGTTGGCAAAGAATTAACGGGCAGACATTGTTTAGACAGAACAATAAACATGTGTTTGGGGTATTCTCGCTGAGCTTTATATAAGCTGTTGCAAGACTCTTACCCACAACGCCATAAGCTGCTTTTCTTTCTTCTTTGGAGCCGTGAGAGGCTACAGAAGCCACCAAACCTGTCCTGTGGTGATCTGATCTAATCTGGCCAGTACCGCTCTGATTCCATGGGAAGAAAAGGAAGACTGTAAGAAGGCACAGCTCCGGGGAAAGGGGCAGAGGAGGGAAGCTGTGCTGAACCACTTGATTTAAGTTTTAGGCCAAGCTGTTCGGCAGCATGGTAACTTTGAATCTTCTGGCATCTACCTCAAGCACTGGACACAGTTTCTTAAAAATTATTTCTTTAAAATTATGTCCCCTTCTGAAACGCCCCAAACGACCACTCAAAATAGCCCATCTTGGCCTCCTTTTCCCTATTTCCATCTCATAAATTACCAAGGCTGACCAAATGAATACCAAGCTGTACTTGGCACTACCGAATTCATAGAGGCAGGTAGGTTCTAGACCACCCTCTAGTGTAAGAGCGAGCAATGGTGTATTGACTAAAGCATCCAATCACTGCCCCTGCTTCAGATAAAGAACCTCAAATTGCTTTCCAGGTACGAGAGGTAGGCTGCTCCTTCACCGCTTGTGCAGCAGGAAGGCATGCCCATGAAATTCCCACTCCAAACTCTGAAGCAAACACTGTTGGGTCTTTCCCGAGCCTGAACACCTAATCCTCATCGATGAGTGCGCGGAGCCACACGTTGTCCAAAGCCTGAAGAACAAACAGCAAAGGATGGGCACAGCAACAGGACCAAGATACACCACTGCAACGTGCCAGGTGGAGACCTAACTAAACCATCATCCTGTTTCCTTGGGTTTGCTTTGCCAGGCAGCTCATGGAAAGTCCTCGTAACTGCTCGACTGCGGCACCTCATCAGTAGGAAACCAGCCCCGATACAAGCCAACCTTGACTCCAAGGCTGCAGTTATAATTAAACACATAGAGGCCGTGGTGATGAAAGGCAGCAGGGCACCACAAAGGAATGCAAGCAACATGATGCTCGCCGGCGGGAGCCCCGTTCACACAAAGGCCTCCAGATGCCTCTCCAGTGGCACAACGCTTCCTTGGAGGAAGCACCGGAGTTTCCTATGTCCCTTCTCGGTCCCTTTTCACTGCTACGGGAGTTCTCACAGCCTTGTTCAACCAGATCAGTCTCCAGATTAAGCCCAGCTCCACCAGATGAGAGAGGGAAGAACACTACAGCGTCCCCTAACTACACGCAGGCTGTGACTGATGGACGTGGCAAGCCTGAAGGAATGCAGCCCTGTCACAGACTCAGGTATCTTCCACTTTCCGCCTCAGTATCTTTCCCTGTTTGATGAATGGGTTGTGTCATTTACCTTCACTACTTTTTTATGCTTTGATTTACATCATGAAGTACATCTCCTAAAAATCCGTCAATTCAGCGAACAGGCAAAAACCCTGGCAGAGTTTGCTAAAAGAGAGCAAAAGTTTGCCAAAGAGAGCAAACACTGGCATCACAGATGTTACAACTGCGACTGAGCCTCCCCAAAACATTTTTGTGTCACCTTTTAATTTTACCTGTCCCAGAAAAATTCAGAGAGGGTCATCAGCACATCCGGGGCTGACATCTGAAGACTGAGCAAAGACACTATCGCTTCTTCAGTCTCCACCCTGAAGTGTCATATCCAGTATTATCGTACCTTAAAAAGAAGCTGTTGGGCAGAAGGTCCATACAATGGGTGGGAGAAGACAGTCAAACAAGCCTAGACTTGAATCCTAACTGAAATGACTACAAGACCGGCCTGGCATGCCCACTCGTGCTGGGCAGCATCTCCAGAAACTGAAGCACAAAACAAGAGAAGGCTTATGAAGCGATCTCCGTAGAGTCATTACCACGAGCACACTGAGCCAACGGAGGGCCATGGCCCTGGACTGGACCGCTTGGCACTATCTGAGTGGCCACTCTCTCTGGGTAGTGACCAGCAGCTTCAGGATGGCTCCAGGAACCGAAAACATCCACTCAGAGAAGTTGTTCCCACCAAAGGCTCAAAGGTGCCATGCAAGGGCCACATTTCTAATTAGCACGGCCCTCACCAAAATCCATTTCACCACCAGGTCAGAGCATGGATGATTGTTTCTAAACCCATCAGCGATGGAAAAAGCCAGTCACTTCAGACTGGTATGGAAACACCTTCCTTCACTGCCACATACCTTACACTCAGCACGTGGCAGTGCAAAACTTACTGTGGCTTAACAGAAAACTCAACCTTTCCTTCGCAAGGGGCAAACCACACCACATATTGACTCAGCTGTTCTTACAACACTTTCCCGGTTTCTCCTGCCTGCACAGCCAACTTATCGCTACCTTATGTAAAGTCAGTTTATCGGCATCTCAACTCGGATTGCAGTTTTTCTCCCAGAGCTTGGAGTAGGCGGGCATCCACACCTTCTCACACCACCCCAGCAACTTTAAAGCTAACGCTGACTCCTGACAGCAGATGAAAAACACCTGCAACAACCAGAAGGACATCCCATGTGACCATGGGGAACACAGACACCTGCTGGGAATGGCCAATGTAAGCACGCTCCGAGATTGACTAGCAGCAGGCTCACAAATGACTGAAAAGTGATACTATCTTAATGACAAAAAAGTCTGAACTTCAGGAGCGACTCATATTTCACAGACCTCACGGCATTTGTACTACTGACTTAATTAATCCACACGCATAAAAACCGCACCCAACTTTTCCATAGGGATTTACCGTATTATCAAAAGTCCGCAGCGAAGCCATAGCCCCGGACCTTTTCATTTACGACAAACCAGTTAATGGCACATTTCAGTATCCTGCAACGTGCCACAGAGGATTAAATCTGGCGAGAAGCTCATCCGAAATCTGTCATCCAGATACTTAAAAGCTGGGAAAATCCAAACCACCCGTCTTGTTTTTACAAGCTGTGTGGGGCAGCGTTTGGGTCCCAATCCGTGCCTGCCATTTCCAAGTTATACAGAAACAGAGCAAAAAGGCAAAAAGTCCTCATCGCTCCGCTTTTGCACGAGCAAAGCCTGAGTCAGTTTTACCAAGGCAAAATTCAGCCTGCTCTATTCTTTGCATATAAATTAAAGGTACCAAAGAAAATTAATTAAGTACATTCTGTGCTGAGATTTTATCTGATTAGGTTTTTAATCGTATTTATTTCAGAAGCAATTAAAAACTCTAGCTGATATGAAACAGGTCTCCTGGTTATTTCTGAAAAAGGGGAAGGTCTGCCTACAGTCAGCAATCAAAAACCGAGGGCAGGGATGAGAGAAGAAAAAGAAAACAAAGTAAAAGGGTAAAATACAGCCCATTTCTCCTACCTTCTGGCTGCTGGTAATAAAGATTTTCACCATTATCTTTGCCCTTTCAGCCTCTCCCTAAGTAATTATCTTGGGCTTACGGCATCACAAAGCCTTCTACCAGCAAAGCGCAGCGACACAACAGGGTCGAGAACAGAAAGGAGAGAGGAGGGAATCGCGTGGGGAGCAGGCAGCTAAAATGGGAAAAGTAGTGACGGAAATTTCTTAGAAACCCCCTGTTTTAGGCTCTCTATATAGTAAATAGCATAACTCTAAAAGCACCCGTGAAAATGTTTTTATTGTAACGGCATTTTTTCCTGAATTTGCTCCTACAACAGCGATATCTGAAATATTCTTGAGGTCTCTACTTCAGGGATGCTTTGAATGGCGGGACGAGACCCGCGAGAGGAGGGCTGGTCCCTGCGACCTGCAGCCGGAGCAACACTTGTCGGACCTGAAACCAGGCATCCTCCTCCCCACCGCCGAGGCAGGGCGGCAGCAAGCCCGGGGGGAAGTTAGGCGCAGAGAGCCAAGAATACCTTATCTCAAAGGATAAGGTGGAGCTTTACTTTTCCCCTCTTGCAAAATCAGTTATTAAGTAATCTGTTTATGTCACACATACCAGCCCTCCTCACAGTGGCAATACAGCAGCATGTCATTACCTTCAAGGAAAGGAACGCGCTCGAAATGAATGGGAATGGTTTTCTCGCGCAGGGGGCTCAGCTTAGGGCAGCGCCTCTCCCTCAGCTCCCCCAAGAAAACCTACATTTTCACCTTTCCACGCTTCTCTTCCACACTCTGACCCTGACCCAGGATCCCTGCAGCTCTTCCTAACCGCCCCGTAGTGAATTAATCAACGGAGCCCTCTCACTGCTAAGGACAGTAGGGGCTGAGCTGCAATGGAACAATTTTCCAATGTCAAAAGCTGGTATCACTCATAGAACAGCAACACATTCCAGCGCAGGACCAGGCTGAGGTGCCATCTTAGAGAAGCATTAAACAGTCTCTGGAAGCAGGCCAAAGGGACATACTTCTGTCAGGTATGCGTGGTTTCTATTAACATTACATTTACTCAGCAAGGCCACGACCCACAATTGCCCCAAGCTGAGAATGTCTCAACATCCTCCTGAGCAGAAATGCCTGGTTTTTCCACCCACTCCTTAAAAAGCAAAGTCCTTCCCTCTCCCCCTGCACTGCTACCTAATCAAATTAGTGAGTGACGTGGTAATTGAGAGTTGCCATTTCCATCTCAGAGCCGTGATGCCAGGTCACCAGCTGCTGATAAGATGGCACCACACCGTTTCTCTCTTCGTGCAAAAGAGGGATGCTCAAAACGACGGCTTTAAAATTCCGTCTTCACGGGTTTGGTATCAAACCGATTGAGAAGCAACAAAAGCAGCCTGCTTTCTAAGCGCGTTACAGCCTTTCACAGTAGGGTTTTCCCATTCTCTCCTGCAAACTCCCGCAGCTGGGGAATGCCCACCACACTGCCGGCTCTCTGCTTGTCAAGGTTATGCTTCCCCTTTCCTCTCTGCCCAGCTGTTTTTCTTTCCTACAAGTGCGGTGAAATTAATAGCAGCTTTAAAGAGCCTTCCTGAGAAATTTCATCAAAATCGACCGCTAGGTGAAAAAAATTATTGGGAGAGGAATAGAGAGAATAGGCAAAAGAGGCAAACAGCTTTATGATGCGTATGGTATTTCCTCATGAAAGCAGGCTAAAAAGGCTACCAGAAAAATAAAAGACATCTGGAGGTAACAATCCCACTTGCTGTTACCTTCTCCTACAGAGGACGGAACTACTGTAAGCCTTTTAGAAAAGCAAGTTATAACTATACCCCAAAAGTGGCTGAAGTGATGGAGAGCACTTCAGAGCTAAGACCTTCAGGTCTCCAGACAAACCCTCTCCTTGAAACCACTCCCCCTGCGGTGCAGAAACCCAGCAGAGAGACTTAAAAGCACCGAGTGTTCGCCAAAGGTCTTCAACCCAATGTTTTAGCCCTTCCATTACACTGAAAGAGGGGAGATTTAGATTAGGTATTAGGAAGAAATTCTTTACTGTAAGGGTGGTGGGACATTGGCCCAGGTTGCCCAGAGAAGCTGTGGCTGCCCCATCCCTGGAGGGGTTCAAGGCCAGGTTGGACGGGGCTTGGAGCAACCTGGGCTGGTGGGAGGTGTCCCGGCCCAGGGCAGGGGGGTCGGACCAGACGATCTTTAAAAGATTCCTTCAAACCCAAACCATTCTGTGAGTGTATAGCTCATCCTATCCATGCAGACGATGATGCACGTTAGACACACACATACATTAAGCGTACTCACGTACAAGGCACAGATCTGTGTGAGCATTAGCTGTAGCTGAGGACATGCATCTTCCCCTCTGTGGCAAATAAGAGCTCTTCAAAGTGCCAGAGCCTTTCATGATTACTTGCACTGTAGTAATGCCCCAGATTTGCCCAGTAGGCTATGAATTTAAGGCTGTCCCACTCCAGAAGAGTGGAGCATCCGACAGGCACCATACATACACGGGGACACCAACAGATGCTACACTGCCAGACCATCCCTGCCACAGACGGCAGCTCCTTTGGGGATTTAGCTGGGTCATTCGCAGAAGCCTGGCGAGAATCAAGGCGCTGCCTTCAGCAGGAAGGAGGGACTGAGCTGGTTACGCAGCTCCGGGTCTCCCCGGAGGCTCAGACAAGCAGCCACAGCTCTCAGAGGCTGGTCCTGTGCAATTACAAACACTTGCTTCACCTCCTCGTCTCCTGACCCCCGCGAGAGGCACCTGCAACTGCTCTGTTCGCCCAATTATAATCAAGCGAGGGTGTCTACATTGAAAGACCGAGATAAACACACCGCAGCTACCAATATGACTTTAAGCTTTAACCACAGCCTTTTTCACGGCACCCGCGGACCGTTGAAAGGATGCTCCCGCACCCCTCGTCACCATCAACAACTTTTCTATTATATTCCTGGGGCATCCCATATGGGGCAATGCACACCACAACAGCATGTGGCAACATATAAGACGGTAAAATAAATGTTTTCTCCCTCTCAAATCTTTCTGCTGTGCCAAAGTATCAATTTTCCTATCAGCAGAAGGCTCATGCAAAAGCGCCGTCATTCCAAGCCGGCAGACAGCAAATGGCTTAATTAAACTCAACGCCATGATTTATAGCTACTGAGCACAGATGACTTCATACAAGAGCGGAAGAAAACACAGCCTTTTCCATGGAAATGACTGGTTTGATTTGCTGGAAGTGTTCTAAATCCATCTTTTTGGAGATTATTTTCTTTCCTACTGCTTGATCCTTTACTGTCCACTACCAGCGACACTGACATGGCTGCAACCCCGCACCTTCCAAAACATTTTAAACCCCAAAGCCACAGGCATTTGTTTGCAAATAAAGACATTTGAATAAAATCAAATACCTAAATCAAGAGGGAAGGATAGCACTGGGAGGTGAAATTCTTCTCTTCTAGGTAGAGTACGTACCCTATCGTCCTTTCCTCCTCCTCCCCCACTCGTTTATCAAGCACACGGTCGAAGTGATCCTCATACACCAAGGAAAAACAGAATTTCCTGCAAATAATTCATTCCTATCAGCTTAATCATTTTCCACCAACAACCTTACACTAAACTCCTTTAAATTCCTTTTACCTTTGGGATTTCACAATATTTTTAGTTAGAGAGAAAACGAAAACGCTTTCAAAGGAGCTTACTCCTTTCCTAAAAAGTGAAGAAACTATTTGCTCAGCTAAAAACTTCCTGCTCAAGGGGGAAAAACCCTTCTCCCTGTGCCTCCTAAGCTAAAAGGATAACCCAGGCAAACGTCCACCCACTGCCTTACGTCCACCCCGGACCCTCGGTACAAATCCTGATGTTTTTTCTGGTTCGTTTCTCCATCTGCGGCACCTGCCACCGAATTCCAGGACTTCCAGGCACAGTGGTGACACGTGAGCGCTGCCAAAACGGTATTCACCGAGGAAAAAAAACCCCAATAGCCCCAGTATTTCACAGCCAGCCTGTGTAACACAGCAAACACGATTTTGTGGGAATGTGTGCCAGCAGTATGTAATACCATTCCCTCCTGAACTGAAAAAGAGGATTTCTTTAAAAAGTCAGTTTTGCCCCGCTCCAGCTTACCACCGTTTGAGTCAGTTTTAGGATTAATCACTCCGCAAAAACAAAGGTGCCTTTTTTCTCTGCTGCGTGACAGACAAACAGAAATTGCCAAGGCGCCCTTTCTCCCCAGCAGTCCAAGGTCTCTTACCTTCCACTTCTTCTTCGTCACATACATGTTTAAGGAAGGAAGCCCCTCTATCCAGTACTGCCTCGTCCTCCATCCTATAGTAATAGAAAAGAAAAAAGGAATGCTCAGACTTCTCCTGGAGCGAGGTGTTTGAACCAGCCCAGGTCCTGGGCAGGTTAACTTGCAAGCTGTTGTTCATGTTCCTCTGGGCTCTCCTGCTCTCCTTCCAGCGCCTGCTGTGCCTTCATAGAGCTCCTCTCAAACACCGTTCGGTTTAAGCTGGCCTCACGTTGCTCCAATTCTAACCTTGAGAGGACATCGGTGGTGACAGGTGTGAGAAAGGTAATCCCGGCTAGAAGTCTTTGGGCTTTTTTTATTTTTTTCTTTTTACTGTTTCTTGTTGCTTTTGTCGTTTTTTTTTCCCCCCTCCACCTTTTTTTCTAGAAGAGGACGTACACACAAGCACACACAGAGGCAAGTTTGGGGCTGTCTATGCAATAGCCAAGAGTTTGTGGAACTCCAGGTTGCTTTTAAAGTGCTTCGAAAAGACCCTGGCTGCAGAACGGCGTCCCCGAGCAAACACACACGCGCAGGCGAATGCCCAGGGGGAGACCAGCCTCTTAATACACTTGTCTGGCGGGCGGCGAGCCGCCTGTCACATGCCGGCCTTACAGAAATCTGGCATACGCGGATTATCCACAGATCCAGCTACAGTCAGCCAGACCACAGCAGCAGTCATTTATGTGTGTCACCCATTCATTCATCCGTTTGGGGACGGCTTTTAGGAGTTTGCCGCCTTCCCCCTCCTCTTTTCTCTCCAATTCTTATCTCTCTGTATGCTTAGCCACTTCTTCTCTCTCTATATACCTCCCCTAATTCTGCGCCTCCGCCCCAGAACTCCACAGAACTGTATTTCACCCACAAAGTAGGACCCTGCACGGGCTTTCCCCGGGTTCGTCTGCAAACGTGCATTTGACAAGGAAATGCTAAAATAACAAAGGGGAAAAAAAATAATCTATCCGTATTAAATAATCTCCTTTCATATCGCTTAGAGGCTAAGCACACACGTGCTGCTCGCTGCGGGGCAATCACCGGGGAAGCTTTTTATCTTCATACAACCAGGGAGTAAGCTGGTAACCTACCGATGGCGAGAAACGGGCGTATGTGGGTGACGATCAAAAAACAATACCTTTTCCTTATAATCCCTAGATGGAATAGGGACAAATTTGGTACAGAAAGAGAGAAAGCCCTCAAAACCTCTTCATATCCATCTCGCTTCCACTTGTGATCCCGCGAGATCCTCCAGGTGCAGTAGCAGCAAAGACTTTATGGAGTTTTTTAAGGGCATATGCAAATTCAGGAGTGTAAAAACTGAGTGGATGGATACCAAGAAATCGAAATGGCTTAGGATATCTGCCTTGCATGCCAACGCCTACCTGAACCAAAAAAAATAACCCCAAAAAACCCTATTTCAGCCACGAAAGAAAGGAGCAGAGGCCTCATTTTCTGAAAGCCATTCTCCCATCTTCGCCAAGTTTTCCACCACCTCGAGCCCCTTTACTAACACACCATCGGCCTCGGCCTTGGTGCCTCGTCCACAGCTCAGGTCCCACAACAAGTCTCAAACACGTCACGGAGAAAAAAGAACACAGCAAAATAGGCCAGATTCAAAACCACTAACTAAGCGTATGGAAAAACGCATTTTTCCTTTGGATTATTGGATGGCAGGAAATAACAGAGCACCATACCCTGAAACGAAGATGAGCATCAGCTCCTCTGTTTAGGTCCAACTGGGGCATTTGGAATAAAGCCACCTCCCCTTCACAGGCTGGTTCTGCCCACGCCTCCTCCCACGGACCCAGAAGCCAGAGGATTTGAAAAACCAGTTTCTCTGACTTGGGAAAGGTCCCATTTCCCAGCAGCTGCTGCCCTGGGCGAAGGGGTAGGACCTGCCTCTTGCCATCAAAACACATAAAGCCACCGCTCAGGTGCACACACAGAAGTTCTATGAACAACTGGAGCTTTCATAGTTCTTCCTGGGAAGAAATTCTTTACTGTTAGCAAGAAATCCTTTCCTGTGAGGGTGGTGGGACACTGGCCCAGGTTGCCCAGAGAAGCTGTGGCTGCCCCATCCCTGAAGGGGTTCAAGGCTAGGTTGGACGGGGCTTGGAGCAACCTGGGCTGGTGGGAGGTGTCCCGGCCCAGGGCAGGGGGTGGCACTGGGTGGGCTTTGAGGTCCCTTCCCATCCAAACCACCCTGTGATTCTATGATTCACTGAATTATTTGAGACTATGCATCTTTGCTAAGGCAACAAGAGGGACCACATATTGCATGGATGCTCTTGCCCGTTTGCAATGGTTGGGAAGGCACACCCCAATTGATTTTCTTTTATTTTATTGTATTCCCCCCCCCCCGCAGAAGCAGCACAGTAGCTACTTGCTATAAACACAACTGAGAACATCTGGAACAGATGGGATGGGATTTCCAGACCAAACACAAACCGCACACACTTTGTTACTCTGTAAAGTCCATTCTTACAGCTTCGCACCCAGTGTTCGCCGGAATTTGCCTCCGGTCCCTGAGCACCGAGACATTCGGAGCCCTCAGCATGTGTCTATGTGAGCACCTACACAGTATTCCTATAGTAATAGGAAAGAAAAAAGGAATGACTTCCCCGGCTGCCCTCCACCTAGTGAAATCTTTGCTCCNTGAGCAGCTGCATTTTCCAGCTGCAGAGGGCTGGAAAACTGCTTATGACACATTGCAAGCCCCACGCTTTCCCCGAAACCTGCACAGAGCGGATGCGAAGGAGCTCGGGAGGGGGGTTTAAAAGGCCAGGAATAGAGCTTGGGTCGCCTTGGCGCGGCGCCCCGACTCTAATCCGAAGGAGTTTAGGGATTAGACTCCCAAGCGCCACCTCCCCTGAACTTGGGTTTTTTCTGCCCTTCTCAGATTACCGCAGGATTGCTTCAGGGCAAAACCCAGCAAGAAAACATCCTTTATGAATTTGCACAGGGGGAAAATTTCAGCCCCCTGGAATTTTTCAAATAACGTGAAGTGGGAGCTGCAGAAATTAAAAAAAAAAAAAAGAAATAAATCACTCAAACAACAAGAAAATCTTCACTTGGGTCTTCAGGAAAAAACTGCCAGAGCCCTATCAGCGAAGAATAGCAGCAAGGAAAGGTGTTTTCACCATCCCATGTATAGGAAAAAGGGTGGGAATGTTTTTAGGGCCTCTAAACAGAAACGTGCCTTAGTTTAAACCTGGTTTACCAGCTCCTTGTAGTAAGGTAAAAAGCACGGGACATCCGGACACTTTTTATCTAGCTCCACACCCTCATTACTGCTACTCCAAGGTTCTGCAAACAAACTTTTAAAAATTAATTTAAAAATATTGGGTGTCTGTATGTTCAGGGTCTGGATCTGAGCGAGTCTTGTACTCTAAGACAATAGACTCAAGTGAAAAAAATACGAGCTGCTCGAGTAATTGGTCTCTCTGGGTAGACGATAATTAGGCCGGTACCAAACATTTTTCGCAGTGACATTATGCGTCAATAGGATTTTAACAGGAGTCACACATCACCTACACAACACAGCGTGCATCTCAAACCTCAATTTGCAGGCCACTGGCAGATGCAGCTCCCAGAAACCTTCTGCCAGACCAGACCACTCTGAAAGAACAAAACCAATTTCATGCTAACAGGGATCCCGGACTTCAAAATGGACAGAAAAGCGAGCATAAAATGGGAAAAAGTGAGGGAAATCAAACAGAACAAAGCAGTAAAGAAGAGGGGAAGCCTCTTCTCCAGCGAGCAGAGCCCGCCCTGAGAAAGGAGCAAGTACATCTGCCTCCGCGCTGGGGAATTTGGGAGGTAAGAGCAGTTCTGAGCATCCAGCATTAAACCCGATTTGGGTTCTAGAGGAAAAATGCTGTGGCTCAAAACCAAATTATTTGTGATAAGCAAAAAAAAAAAGCAAACCAAACCAATTACTTCAAACTCCTTGTCTCCTTCCCGTTGGCTACACTTATCTGACAGTCTCCGTTTTGCCCATCGCATTACAGAGTCTTCCTGCACACCTCCTTGTCAGAACACCGAGCGCTTGCAACACATCTTTGGAGGGGTCTCAAGCAGCAGATCACCTCGGCTCCCTTGTCCCCTTGTCCCAAACTGGTCCCCTCTCCCTCCCCTCCATCTCTCCAGATGGACAGAGTGCTGCCACCGCCCGGCCTCGGGGACACCGCCTGCTGAGCGGCCATCCACACCAACGCCTTCACAACGGCCCGATTTATGGTGGGAGGAGAGGGGGAAACCCAGCGTTTGGCACAAATAAAGCTGGTGGGCCGATGCAGCAATGCAAACCATAGCAGGGAGTTACAACTCTCTCCAGCGAACAGACACATAACGTAGCTGGGGAGCAAGAAACGAGAGTTATTACTTGCTGATAAGCTTTTACGATTCTGCCCATTTCAAATGTCTTTTGCAATCAGGAAAGAAACTCCAGCAAACTCTGGACTGAACAGATCTTAAAAAAAAAAAAAAAAAAGAAAAAAACAAAGCCGGCTCTAACTGAAAGGGAGAGCATAATGCAGAGTCCGTGTGAAAGTCACATTTAAAGAGCAATTCTTCTGCAATAAGCCAGGGCGCAGAGGGTGTCAACGGCTCCAAGGAGGAGAGAGGGTTGTGAAGGTTGGTGTCACAGAGAAGCATCACCTGCAGCCGTTGGTCGGACCTGCTGATCGCAGCGTGCCCGTCCCACCAGCAGCCCCCAGCCCCTGCAGGCAGGAGGCAAGGGAAATAAGATCTTCCTGCGCATGCATTATCAACCATCCCCATCTGCTTCCCGGAGCCCGGCATCATTTACCTGGCAGGACTTTTCCTCTAGAAAACTGCTATACATAAAGCGGAGTGGGAGCACCGTGGTTGGGGATGATGGGGAGAAAAGAGTAGAACAACCATCTTTGACCACGTCATCTGCTCGGACGCTACAACAGTCACCACCCAAAGGACTCCTGCACCTCTGTGCCCTCCCTGCGCTGCTAGGAACAGCCTCGGAGTGCCCACATCACATACCCAACACATGCAGTTGCTGCTGGCCATAGAATCAGAATGGTTTGGGTTGGAAGGCACCTTAAAGATCATCTTGTTCCAACCCCATCTGGTCAGGACGAGCAGAGCCAGCAAAGAGAAATGTGATGTGGCTTGCAAGGAACAGCCCCAGCCCCACACTGCTCCTCACGAGGCATAATCCCACTCGTGACAACCGAGCTGGCGCTCAGAGTCCTTCACAGGACCAAGACATGTTCTCCACCACCAAAACTGCTTGTGACAAGCAGCACCATTCAACCTTCAACAGCGGATGGAAGAAGGCACTCATCAGCCAGAGCTGGGGGCTCTCATAGATGGGATGCACAGGGCATGGACCCCAGCCAGGAGAAGAGCCACCAAGGGCTTCCCCACCAGTGACAATCACTGCCTTCAGCAAGCCACCCAAGTCAGATGACACGCGTGTGTATGTGTGCATGCGTCCCAAAGAGAATGAGTCAATAAACTCAACAGGCTGCTTCTGTCAACTGCAGAGAGACAGAGATAATTTCATTTTTTAACTCTGCAACCCGTGGAGCATTAGGATACTGCGATGACAGTGGCCACGCAAACAGGAAACCAGGAAGGAGACTTGGTCCCAACTGATGCTCTCACAGCCCATACGCAAACGCTTGAATAAACACAGCTAATAGACAGATTCCTTTTTAGGGGCTAGATGTGGTTTTTTTCTTCCTCACGTACTTGCATATGGACTCTATCACACAGAAAAATTATCTTCTGACTGTACTCAGCACGGTCTGGTTGATGCACTTTCAGAAGGCGTTGCCAAATTTATCTTGGATGCATTTTCCCCTGTCAGCTCGAAAACAGCATTTATTTACACGCTTTCTCAGCAAAAGGTTGTGCTCACCAGGAGCAGAAGAGGACAGAAGGCTCTGCTTCCTGCAGCAAGAACTTGCCCTATAATATTTTTAAACCCAAATGTAAACCCAGCTTCTTCTAAAATAAGATTCAATAATCAACAGGGAACGAATACCCAAGATGACAGCTGTACTGAATGAGTAGAGCAGACACAGGAAGACTCATCTCAGCTCTTCCCCATCCTGCGGACCCCTTGTCCGAGCGGAGAACCCCATCTTCTCTCTCCAGAGCAACACCAGTCATCTCCCGTACGGAAGCGTGAGACATCTACAAACGCTCCGAGACTAAAACCTGCACGCAGAGTGCTAAAGCACCCTTTTTCCCGGCAATGCAGGACACGTAGGAAAAAGCCGGAACATACACAACCTCAAAGCTTTTCCTTTTGGCGGCACCGACCCCTATTTTCTAGTTGCAACGAACCGCCGGCACGTGTCAGACCACAATGCAGGTGAGATGGTTACCGAGGAATTGCGCACACGAGGAGGAAAACAGGAGGAGGCAAGAAGTAAGAAAGCTTTGCAAGTGTGTCATCTCACTACCAACTGACAAGCAACTGCACATTCTGGATGACTCCTCTTTTCAAAGGGCACGTGAAAACGCAAAGGGTTCGCCGGTGCTTGCTCCTGTCTCTCAAGCATGACAGTCACACAAGCATGTCGTTCCTGGAGACTGGAGCACGCTTGCTAAAGGGCTTTGGAGGAAGGAGGAGGGAACCACAGGGCAGGTATGTCCTTCAACAGCCCACATTAATCACTGAGCTCCTCGACTTCCCCTCCCTTGAGGGCTTTTTGTGGAAGTCCACCAAGTTCTGACACCCTCGTGGACAGCCGCAAGGCTGGCTGTCAGATCTCACGCTATGTTCCGTATGTTCTTGCGAACAGGCCATTTAAACAGACACGTTCTCTCAGAAACCTCCTTTCTAAGCCGCTGCCTCCCCATCAGCATCTCGGATGGTGTTTTCTGCAGGCAGGCAGCCATTTCCCTTCCTGCTCCTGCCCGTTCAGTCCATTCCAGCATCTTCCCTGTCCACCCACACTGTGGTCTTCCCAGCTCGTGGGGAAGCTCCAGAGGAACCACAGACCAAGGCTACTGGTGCCTCTGGGCAATGAGGCAACACCAAAGAGAATGCAAGCCCCGAAACAGGTTATTTGCTTGAAATGTCTCCGCTACATGGATGTCGCTCCAGAAAATGCAGCCTATTCGTTCAGTAATACTACGCTGTGCTACCTAGATTATTATAACCGGTTTTGGCATTAATGAGACATTTTTGAAAACTAGGAGAGAGTGAGAGGAGGGACTTGTTTTGGTTTTTAATAAACTCCCCATTAAGTGATCTCATTGTTACATGAAATGTCTCACTCGACAGAGGCGTTCTCGTGGATTGCAATTAAGTCCCATTATAGGATTTAAACACGAGCCTCCGTTCCTGACCAAATCTTGTTTTCAAAAACTCTTACTGACTGGAACGTCAAGAACTCTAAAGGTTTATCTCAACTCACAGGTGAGGCCTCCAGGAGCACCGTCCTGAAACCAAGGTAAGAATTAGTTGAATTTATTTTGACACGATAAGTTCTGTCATTTGGATTTCAATTTAGAACTCCAACAACTTCGGGAGACGTGTTCCACTTGGATACGCTCCAAAAATGAAATAACTACTAGAAAAACATTGAGGAGGGAATGAAATAGAAGAAGCTTTCTGATGCAAACAAGAAAGTAACATTATCAAAACACAGGGAAATACAAGGGGAGTTACTGGGACCGGACCCTAGGGTAGGTGTAGCCGTTGAAGCCATTGTTTGATGATGTTTAGATTGCTTACCATAAAGTAACACCACTCTATAAAAACTGATAAAGTCAGCCACCTGTTTGCTTTCGTTTCCTTCTCTTAAAGGAACCCATGGGGCTGGACTGGAGACCTACCAGCAAGGAAAAGTCCACATTTCCTTCCAGCTTGATCTGAACCTGGTGGAATCTCAGGTCAAGCCCCCTCTCCGGCAGGCTCTGCCGCTGAGCGCCCGCTTCCTGACATCTTCCGCATACGTCTGCTATATTTAACGTAGATATGAGCCAGGAGAGGGTATACAGATGCTCTGAAAGGAATTCAAGATTTCACTGACGCAGGAGCTTCACGAGATGAGCCCATCAACCGGAAGAAGGCATTTCTGACTGCAAATATTATGAATAGATCTGTTCGAGGCCAACATAAACCACACATTTTTGTAGCTTCATTTTCTGCAAAGTGTGACACATAAATCACAAAAACGTTTTCTCTAGAGGCAGAATGGTGTCAGGTTTTAAACCCACAAGCAGTAGTGGATTGTTCCTAAAAATTATTAGTTGAAGACAGCCTGTGGGATCTGATTTTATTTTGCCATTTATTGCTGCGACAATGTTGTGTCCTGCAATGGTTTTGTTACAGTTTTATGCCTGATCGGCCACTTTTTACTTGACTGTGTTTTACACATCCAGTTGGCTATCCCTACAATTTTTTTCAGTTTCGCATCCTGATGGAAAAAAAGAGTTCAATTTCAGCATGAAAAAGTTCCTAAAATATCCCCCCACCTGCTTCAAAACACGTGCTTGGAAAAAAAAAGGTTAGGAGATTCAAAAAGGGGAAAGCGGCAGGAGGCGAGAGCGCATTTCAGGAGGGGACCGAACAAGAAGGCTAACACGAAGAGATGACTTGAAGACATACAGCATATGTTTGCCCCACTTGAAGAAAATTGGTAGGTATACAAGAGATTTATCATTTAGCACATGACTTGCGGCTCAATAAACCTGAGAGGGAACTGCTCCAGAGGGCTGATTTATGAGAGAGATTTCACGTGCTCTTCAGCTAAACCCGTGTCTATTTAAAAACAATCCTGTTTTATAAAGTAGTTGCTCTCTGTTGAAGCCTCGCCTAAGAGCTCTTTTCAAGAAATCTGGGCCTAAGTGTATGGTGTCACAAGACCAGGTGGCAGGGACTGAGCACCGCCTGCAGCATTACAAGTATGTATTCCGCACCGGCTCAGCACACAACTTTAAAACGGGTGTAAGACTTTCCAAGGACGTAATAGACAGGGGATGTGTATACACCTATATATAAATATACATGACTAGAATCGCCTGGGTTGGAAGGGATCTTTCACATCCTCGTGTCCAACCATCAACCTAACACTGACAAAAACCCCCACTAACCCATGTCCCTCAGCGCCACGTCTGCCCATCTTTTAAATCCCTCCAGGCATGGCGACTCCACCACTTCCCTGGGCAGCTTGTTCCAATGCTTGACAACCCTTTCTGTGTAAAAATTTTTCCTAATATCCAATATAAACCACCCCTGGCACAACTTGAGGCTGCTTTCTCTTGTCCTATCGCCTGTTACTTGGGAGAAGAGACCGACCCCCACCTCTCTACAACCTCCTTTCAGGGAGTTGTAGAGAGCAATAAGTGTGAACCCAGGCAAAGAAACAGCAATTACAGGAAATTCTTCCAGCACTTGCTGAATATCGCCGACACGGAGTCTCAGAAAGCAAGGTGTGGGTAGCTCAGACCAGACACAGTGTTGCCCACCTACAGAGCAGGATGTTGAAGTGGGCGCCTCAGCCTTGCCAGGCTGCCTTTTCAGAGACAGAGGTTATCTGCAACGGGAGTTCCTCGGTTTAAGTCCATTTCCCAGTCAGCAAAGGAGCAGGCAGTGTGCACAATGCGGGGTGGGGCTGAGCACCCAGTGCCACCAGCAACCCAGCTCTGGTTTTCTTCAGGGAAATCAATCCAGCACTCCCGGTCACGGCTTCCCAGCAAGCAGCTCCTGCACCCGCCCTCCCATGGGACTATTTGCGGGAGGAAAAAGTCTCTTCTTGCTCCCAGTAACCCCCAGCACACAAAACACCCCCACTAACACAAAATGCGGGACTGGCTTATGTCTTAATTCCACTTCTGTAATTACAGTTTGGAATTTTTCCCTTCCTTCGGGCTTCATACTTTCGTATGCACAACTCCTAGAGCCCCACCTTTTCCTCCCCGTCACCTTCCCAAGCATCTCCGAGATGCTAAGTCATTCGAAAAGCATCACAAAACTCTGGACCACCGACACGAACATCGGTCCTGAGCCAGGGCAGGCCCCAGCCAAGCGCCCAGTACAGAACGTATGCTGGCTTTCTGCTTCCCACTGGGAGGAGGACAGACAATCCCTGATCCAGCACAAAGCTCGACTGGCAGAGGCAGAGAGCCCGGCTGTATAAAACGTTTTGGACACATCTGAAGCAGCCAAGGGAGCTAATGCACTTTCAGCACTTCAGGGAGTGCAGTCACAGCATTTCTGATCCAATTCTGGGCGTTCTGAAGTGATAAGCAGTTTCACGATATGCTGGTTTCGAAAACATAATCCAGCATAAAGGATATTTTTAACATGGGTGATTTCAGTAATCTGCTTCAGCACTCGACCTCATCCACAGTCCCTGTGGCACAATCGAGCAGCACAGAATGGGCTTATACGAGCAGGAACTGGAAGCGTTTTTATCCCCAAAATCCTCACGCAACTTCAGTGCGTGCTGGTCAACCATAGATTGAGACCTGGATAGAGCTCATGACCGAGAACTGTGAGTACGTCAAGGGTTTTACCTGATTTCTAAATAGTAGAGGCTGGTGGAAGGGGGAAAAAGAAGGATAAAAAAACCCCAAATCAATCTCTGCAAACTTTACCTGGTTACTAGATAAAAGTCCCTGCAAGATTATGCCATTTCTACAAGTTAGACAAGTTACTCAAAAGTCAGGAGGGATGTGATAGCGTTTGAGATGACATCAAGAGGAGTGTGATCCGAGCACACTGCTGCAAAACTAAGAGAGAAGAGGCCAATCCACGCCTCAGCGTACACATGTAATCCAGGCAGAGGAAAGACAACTCCAAACATCTCAGACAAGCAAGAAAATCAGCGGGCTTTCAGAGAGTGAAGTGCTCCTCATCCTCACTGGGGTGATAACTGCTCATCCGCAAGACTTATAGCCACTGGTCCCCGGGGGAGAGGAGACAAAAATCTCTTCTGAACAAGGTCGCTGGCACCAGCCCCAGTGCACGCGTAAGATGCTAATTTAATAACAGTTAATCAAAACCAACGCAGACCTGAAAGTCAGAAAGGCAAACGGCTGATTTTCAAACTAAATGCCCTTTTTGCCTCCACCAGCTGCACTGGGAGGGAATAAATTANAAACCCAAACCAACAAAACCCAAACCAGTGCAAATTTACCGAAGATGAAGAAAACAACATCTCCAGAGAGAGGGGGGCGAAATGCAAAACCAAGTTATTTTAAAGCCATCTGAGAATAAACCGAAATAAAGAATTTCATCACTTCCACCAATTTAAGCTCCAGTCAGAACAACAGAAGAAAATGAGCCCCAGCCCACAGCACCGCGCAGTCAGGGAGCCATTCTGTCTCTCGGCAGCGCCA
Source organism: Rynchops niger (assembly GCA_013400035.1). Lineage (NCBI taxonomy): Eukaryota > Metazoa > Chordata > Aves > Charadriiformes > Laridae > Rynchops > Rynchops niger. The sequence goes on along the minus strand of VXBH01008161.1, from coordinate 940,602 downwards.
AGTGCTTAGCAAAATACCAGCTACGGCAGCACAAGCCCCGGAACCCGCAGGACGCGGGTCCCTTCGGGACGACAGCCACGAGGATCACTCAGCAGAAAGGTGACTGCAAGTGACAATTCCTTTCCGCCTCACCACAGCAGACTTGGCACCCTGTTCAAGGAGAGCAGTCTACCCCAAATCTCACATCGTGATACCGGAGGGGCCGGGTTCACGTGTGGTTTTGCCAATATTATCAGGTAAATAGCCGTCATAGAGCACCGACGGCCACCGGGATAGAAGAGAGCTGGGGGAGCCTCCCTGCCACGACCACCAGCCTGACAAAAGAGCTCATCAGCGCACCCACTCCCTCGGCAGCACCTGGAAAAAACAGCAAAGGGAGATTTGTCACTCCCTTTGGGCACCCCTTGCCCTTCCGCCTGCTCAGCTCTGAGCCTGACGACAGCAACACACCGCCGTGACCCGCTGACTATGTTGACTTCCAAGCATGGTGCCAGCAAAGAGCGGACCAAGCCCGTGATCTTTAAACTGGGACCTGCAGACTATCAATTAACCATTAAGAAGAGTTTGACCCAGACCAGGCAGGGCCACATGATTCGCGGTTTTGCTGCATTAGTCAGCGGACGAAGCGATACGGGTTGTGTCACCACCAGGACACCAACAGGAGGAACATGACGCAGCATAAAAGCAAAGTAGTAAAAGCAGACAACGCATGATCCTGCATAAAAGTCAATCCATTTAGAAACGTTAAACTCACTTTACCAGCAAAATGAGTTTGCTCCTGGATTGGCATTTTGCTTCATGGGAGAGTAATGTTCTTCATTTGGTTCTAAAGTGCCCTAAAGCTGGATTTACTGTATCCTCCAACCACAGCCAAGAGTGCATAACTGAAGTGCTGAGCAGGCAACTCCCAAGTTTTAACAAGACTGTCCTCTAGATGACATCCATTTAAGGGCAGCCCAAAATAGACTTACTCATATCAGCCTAAACCAAGACTGAGAACAAAACAATAACCCAGAGCTGAAAAGTAGTTTCTTGCCAGAAGGCATTCGGAGCTGCTTCTTACAAACTCCTTCCTAGTGACCCGTTGCCATGGAAGAACAACTTGCAGGAAAAAAACTGGTAGGAGCACAGAGATGCTGATAAGCAGCAACACTGCAGGAGGTCCTGGGTCCTCCACAGCAACCTATGAACTAGTGTAACGACTAACGAGCTTGTCCTGAGGACCAAGCAGATTTCAGGTAGCGAGAAGAAAATGTGACTTTAGCATAGGTATTTTTTTTCAGACAGTGTCTGAAAAACCCCGTCTGCTCTAAGAACAGACTATGAAAACATCATTCTGGATAGAGACAGCCTAAAAAATTAAGACCATCTTGTTTTACCAAAGCTCTTCTCCCTGTACCAGTAGCTGGCTCCTTCTGAGTCCAACAACACAACAGAGCACTCGTCAATCAACACGAACTTCCCAGACATCCCTAAAACATTCTCTTCGTAAAGTAGAGATTTCCCAGGTGCCTATGCCACTCAGCCCTTTATCAATGAGACTTTCAAGCCATGGCATTTTAACGTGAGCAAGATATATTAAAATGTTTTATGGCTCCCTCGTTCTCTTTCTTCTGCTTCCCGAACTCTGTAAAGTAAGACTTCCTACTTCTGCTTTATGAACTCCAAATCCAAAAGCATCTTCAAGAGCCACAGTTAACACAGTCTGCGTGATATATGGCCTACAACAAACAAGGTGCAGGCTGATTCTAAGTAAAGCATGAGAATTCCTGTGTGGTGCTCATTAGAGTCCAGTTACGAAGGGAACGGGTCAGGAATTGTGCGCTAAGATCCGATACACCAGCATATTGGACCAAGCTTATCTTCTCATATCAATCACCCACTGCCTGCTTCCATCCCCCTTTTCACACGTATCTGCCTAAAAAACTGGACGCAGACACTCTTTGGGAAGAAACCTCAGAAAACCAAGTTTCTGTAATAGGTCTGAAACACATGTGGGCAGCAGCCGTTCCGCATAACCTGCCCAACTTGGTCATCACCTGGCCCCTCCGTAGCTGTTCCGATGCATCCCCAACTCAACAGAAATCCTTCCCACCAGGATTCCTGGGGACCGCACTTAAACAAGTCGGTGCCTGCAGATTTCACCCGACGTCTTCAACTGGAAACCTCTCCTGCAGAAGAGGGTAAAACAGTGGCCAACTCCAGCTGCCTTTTGTCCCTTTGGTGATAAGGGCCTCCGTAAGGAAAAGAGGTAAAAGGGGCTCCTCGGTGACCCTGCCCCAGTCATACGCGTCTTACCCATCATCAGCAGGCACTTTCTTAAATACGGGGTACAATCGCCAATCACTGAACCCAGCTTGTAAACCTTCATGTAATCATAAATTTCTGGGAGATACCTGTTAACGAAGAACAGCTTCACACCCAGCGCCTAATTGCAACACAACTGTTTAAAGGTATAAGGAAAACAGTCTACGGTGATATTAAATCCCCGTTATCTGTACCCATTATCTTGCATTTTTTTATTGCAAAGTGGAATGATTGGTCCGGGAACAGGGCCAGAAAAGTTGGTCTGATATCACAGTTCAGAACTTCATAGACATTACTGAGAATTTCAAATTAAGGGTCATATCCAGCAGTGTACTGACCTTTTCGTAAAAAACACGAGATACCCTTTAGTGAGTTACAAGTCAAGGCTTCGCAGGAAAATACGAAGCTGTTTGCAACCCACGGCATTATCGTACCAGGAATACTTAACGCAAAGATGTCTCAGTCATCATCTAAAATTAAAAAGGCAAAAACACGTTCAAGAAAGATGGCTTCATTTGTAGAAAAGTAATTACAGAAACTTTCAGAGTTCACAGAAATCTCGATGCACCCCCACATTTCTCCACCGCTGAAGGCTCAGAGGACATTCTGGTTACTTGCCGGGAGATATATTTTGAGCACGATGAGCTTAAGTTGGTTTTGCAATGCTTTTTAATAAATTAAGCTGTACACCTAATGTGCAGTGAACTGCACTGGCTCTGGGCTCTACTAGCTTCATCTTTAATTCGAGTAATTATTTTAAAAGCTGGAGACATGATCTCCCTTTATTCAGTGTCTGGAGAGGATTCTGACACCGTAAGATACAGTCGGGGTTTCCACGGAATTGTTTTGCAGCGTATTCTCTTTCAACAAAAATTATACATTGCGTTTTTGGCAAAGGGAAGAGATGGGCGATCCAAACAAAACTCATGAAATAAGGAGGTTTTTCTTTTGCAGCAATTCCTGCTGTTTCACTTCTTTATTCACAGGTCCAGAGCGTCCATCCTGGGGTAAACTACGGTATGATGATCACAGTTATGTCCCCACTCCTTTACTTTATACTGCAAATAGGACTAAGCTGTGAAACGGAGCGGCCGGAGCATCACGGCTGTAGCTCAGTGCCCGCAGTAGTCAGGGAAGGGTGCCTGGGCTTGCCTACGCTGCCACCAAAGCACGGGCCCAAGCCGATGCTCAAGCCCAGACTTGCTCACATTCTTTCCGCGCTAGCAGGCTCTCAGCCTTAGCTTCAGAGCACTTCTAAGATGGAAAATTCAAGGCCTACCACAAAGCCCAGCAGATCCCGCTTTTCCTCCTTGCCACTGGACACCAGCAAGGTCCCAGGTCCAAGCGAGCGCTCTCCAGTGCGGGGACCACAAGCCAGGCTCAGTGGCATGGGGCATGGACACTCCCATTGCACACCAAAGCCTACTCGCAGCTCTGTGCTTCAAGGGCAAGAGCGACATTGCCATGGAGAACGAGAGCCTGGGACAGTACAGATCCCTCCCTCCCCTGCAGCCCACTCAGACCATCACTCTCACACGTCCTTGCTCACGCATCCAAGTGACACAAGGCACCTCCTGAGCTTCCTCGCGTACTCAGCCTTCCTCTTGCATTCTAGGCTTAGTTACATTCTCTTCAAATGGTTCTCACGTTTTCATCCATGTAACACCCCATTTCAAAGAGCACTCTATCTTTTCGAATGAATCTATTTTCAGTGGAAACAATTCACAAAACTTTATTCTAGTTCTTTTTGCAATTCCATAAGCAGAGAGAAGCATCAGGCAGATTAACACCTTAATCAAAGGAAGCCTTTTCCAAATTCAAAACCTAGGAAAGGCACACGCTCACCTTTTCCTCTACCAAGCCAACCGAAACGCTTCTTGTGTCTGACAGGAGCGAGGATATTCAGGGCTGTGATTTACCCTAATGAGGTGTCACAATCCACTTCCTCAGGCACAGTTAAGTACGACACACACCCCAAAGCTTCTACGACATGGAAGGCATTCATTGTGGCAGACAAACTGCCTCTCCTCCTAAAAACCCAACTGCGGCTCTTCAGTATCTAAACTCATCACTTACCATTCATAGAGAGATAGGAAACATTAAATACTATTTTATCCCGAGTGAGAAGCATTTATGGGAAAATCCTTGCATATATCACATTCCTGTAGAAGTACTTCTTGCTCTTAAGGGAGAATAATCTTTTCTTTCCAAGCACATTTTGGTGATGTATGTGTCAGAAATACGCTGGAGACATAAACTAACTCTGAAATGGAAAGCATTTAAAGTTAACGCTCTGCTAACAACATCTGTCTATGCAAAACGTGTTTTCTACAAAATTAGTGATGCCATCTGGCAGGGCTGCAGGTGAACTGTGACTGAGAACACAACCGAGGCAGCTGGATTAGATGATCATTGTAGGTCCCTTCCAACTGAAATGTTCTGTTCTCAATAAATACTCTCTTCTGCAACCTCTCTCTAGCACCACCCTTCCCGTCCATATCAAAGATGCACTGAAGACTTTGCTCTGGTCTTCAACTGATTTCCAACCCCACCCCACAAGGCGCCTTTGGCTGTGATCTAGACTTTGTTCCTACACCCCTCTGGCCCCTATTGATCAGTTCTTTTCACTCACCCTACTATCTCACCACACGTTTCTCCTCTTCGTACCGATGGAGCTACTCCCACAGGACTCAATCCAGCACAGCACCTTCAACACGGCCTTAAAGGTCAACCAGTTGAATCGCTTCAAGGCCAGAAGTCACCTGTGCTATGAAGCGCTTTGCGGGATTAAGGCAACAGCCCCACAGAAATGAACATCCCATGAGTTGTAAGAAAAGGCCCAGAGTCAGAAGCCCACCGTACCGCCCGGGACAATGCTCCTCAAACTTGGTTATTGCTCACAAACCCAAGCCTAACAGATCACAAGATGTTAAACAATTTCTGTGGAAGTACTCCCAGGGCACCGCACGCTGTATTCTTGTGCCACTAAGGCTTTGGAACGAAGCTTCATTGGGGACAGAAGAGAACAAAGTGCCTATCTATTTTTTCATTGTGATAATTGTTTGTGCCTAGAAGGACACACAGTCCCGTCTATTGAACAAGGCTACTGTTCTTGAGCCGTGCTCTTTGTCTGCTGAATGCAGGAACTGTCCGACGGGGAAGTGATATCAGACTATTCAAATTTAACGGGAATTTGGGTAAAAACCACCTCACGAGCACCCAATTTGCCAACTACCAGACCTCAGCAAAATTCGCGCGTACACTCCCGTGTAGGAGAAACACACTTTCACCCAATTCCAGTGCAACGAAGCAGGTTTAATGTGCTCAAACGCTATGTTTCCTTGAACTCCTGAGCCACTGTTTCCCAACCTCATTCTTAACACTGAGCTTTCTCATAATTAGCAACCTTGATGAAAGACTTTTACGCTTACGTATACGGGTTGACAAGGCATCTGAAGTGTTATATAGTCGCGGGTACAATAAAAGCAGTTCACTTTTGCAACCTTCTGTTCAAGGTTAAGAGTTCAAATAAGAGACTCAGATCAGTAAATCTTCAAGAGGTGATTAAAACCACATAAAAACTTAAAGAAAAACTTAAGGTGAAAATAGTCAAATTGCACACACCATTGAAAACGATAGGCAAGCTCTGTTGCTGCGCCTACTATACAAAATAGACAAAACATGAAAATTTTAATAAAGATGCTTACTTGACATGCAAGACCGCAGCCGTTGTCTTTGATTTAAGACTACACAGCCTCATAATCATCAAAATCAAAAAGTTTGCAGCATTTGCTCAGAAAACAGCAGCAGAAAAAGACAGAATACGCCACCGGAGTCAATTTTAAGTGAAAAAAGCCAAAACTCTGTTGCGCCTGCAAACCCACTAGGATTTTTTTGCGTAACACCAGCTCATTGTGGTAACTTGTAAAAGAAAGTAAAATTAAATCTCCACGGGGGAACAATCACATACCATTTTAGCTCGTTTCATTAATTCCACCGATTAGCAGCAGTCACCTTGCCCAGGTTTAAAGAAGAGGAACCGTTCCCACCATGGCCCCCATAGCTCTGAGCACAATTATTTGTGTCCACAGCCAGGTGGATCATGGAAACATCCAAGTTCCAGATTTAGCAGGAGGAAAACTCAAACGGATCAAAACCCAAAAGTTCCAAACCACCCTCAAAAAAAAACTGTAGCAAAGAAATCCATAGCTAATGGAAATGAAAACATTACGTAAAAAATAAGCTGAAAAAGCAGACCCTGAAATACGTGTAAAAAGGAGCAACATAGACAAAGCCCCTCCGATTTAGAAAGAAATGCAATTTATTTCTGTCTCTGGCTGGATCCAGGCTTTTCTCCTCTGAAACCCAGACAAAACATTCACCTTCCAGGAACAGTTTGTCTACAAGGCGAGGAAAATTATATCGCTCGTCAATCCAACATTTTTATATTTCAGAGTATTTTTACACATTTTCATTTATTATGTTAACAGCAGAATTGAATGAAGCAATTTTTACAATTATGACTAATAACAGAATAAAGGGATTTTAGTAATCCTCAGTCTTAAAAGAAGTCATGCAAACAATTCCTACCACCCAGTTCAGTTCTTCAAGACTGACTCTGAGATGGGAGACGTATGGATCAGTACTTATGGAAGGACAATTAAGGCTTATTTCATGTCTGACTTAATACAGATTATTAAGCAAGCGTAGTAGTAAAATAGAAAATATAGTAGTAAAATAGAAATATGACCCTGTTCCCCTATAAAGGTAGCCACATAGCAAAAATAGGACGTGAAATGCTGCAACTTGGAAGATTTCCCCCACACCCTTAAAGGATTTCCCTAGGAGTAATAAATACTAATAAATTAGTAAATACTAATAAATTAGCCATATTTTCTCTCTCTCTAGACACACGTTTATATATATATAAACAATAACCACACATTTGAAAAAAAATAAAAATCCCCCTTCAGTCTTTGTTTTACTTTTGCAGCAGCATTAGCGCCGCTAACAGCACACATTTCTGGAATTCGGATGTTGACGGTTCATTTGAGCTGCAAATTAAAAGGAGTCCGATTTTGGTGATGTCAAATCATCTCTCCTGATTTTTCTGGTGAGAAAAATCTGTTAAAAATAGGGCCCTTTGCAATTCCCTCTGATGTGCTCAGCAGGATCCGTCACACTCGAACAGTATGGATCACAGCTGGCTATTGTATGGTCTGAGCCCCGCTCTCCTTTTATCAACGCGGCTCAAAATTTGGACAGAAATCCACAATTCCAAACCAAAGAGAACTGAACGCCAAGAACCGAGATGTAGGTTTCTCTGATTTTCTTCTGCTTCTCCCATAACGCTCATGCAAATTCTCTCCACTGATAGTCCTTGGGGCAGCTTCAGAAGTTCCTTATGTGAAAAGCTAAGAATTGCAGGAGAGTAATTCAGAGACATTTCTATCTCTTCATTTAATATAGTTGGCCAGTTCAAAAACACAAGGAAAACTGATACCACAGGGTGTCCTGGCTCGGCAGGTCACCGCGCAGCCCCTCAGGTCAGAGACACCCAACGCAATGGACATTGCATCCTCCTCGACCCCCAACGGCTACCGCACCGTCCTTAACACTTTGATTTCAGAGGAGGTATTTCCATTGTAACTCAAATCAGGCACTAGTTTTCAAGGCTTAACAGCTAACTCCACGTCATAATATCTTTGAGCTCAATCTCCATACAAGCTTTGACCTGAAAGACTATGGCCCCTCCTTGAAACCACTATTCTGTATTGAGTCATCAAGGTCTAGAGAGAGGATGGTAGAGATTTACCCGAGAGCAAGCACTCCGGCAGGCTGCGGCACAGATTTACGCAAGTATTTTGAAGTTCTGTAGCTTTTTACTTATGGCACACACTGTTTTATGGGTGGCGTAATTGTCTTCAACACTGTCCAACAGCAACAAAAAGGATTCCTGCCACAAACTGCACACAATCCTGAGCAAACTCAGCAGAAACGAGATGCTACAGCACCTCCAAGTTCAAGGGCAGGGGGGCAGAAGCATTGCTCTCAATGGTTGTAGGACTTCACCGCAACCTTGAATATTTTATTGCTGTTATCTAAATTTCAGGCCACGCAGTGAAACACAGATAAGAGCAAGAGTTCTGTCTCCCTGTTCCAGTTCTCTTATTTAGAAGGAGCACAAAAGAGAAGCTTTCCATCCACCAGAAGTAGCACAATGACAGGGACACGCTCCTTTATCAATATTAACCGTAAACTGCTATTACTGGATTTTCAAAGAGCACTCCCTTTTGAGCCTTCTAAATGGATTTGAAGCCGGAAGCAGCTAATTGACTTCGAACAAGAAAACCTGATAGTAGTTATCAGAACCCTTTTAATTTGCTCAAAGCAAGAGTTCAAATTCTAACTCTCACGCACAAAGAAACTACGTGAAAGGCAGGTCACTGGAGCGTGACAAGGATGCTATCTTGCTACGCAATGAAGTCACTTGTACCAGCGCCAGCGAGGAAACGACCCGATGCCGTAGCACCAGGCTTCGAATGCTGTCAACGCTGTTTTCAACAGGGCATCTTTAAACCCAGACGAAAGTCCTCGGGTGCTCCCAACCCATAAGAAGGCATTGGAGTGCAAACCAGTAAGAGCTATGCTGGTTTTGATAGGGACATGTACAACAATGTAACATAAAATTAAATTTTAAAAAAAAAATCAGAAGAGTAGCAAATACACTCTAATAGACCGGCCCGTAGGCCCACGGGAGCATCACTTTCTGTTCCCAATACTTTTTCTTACGGGAATACGCGTTTTCATGCACCCACCCTCCTGAAGCAGCTATTTCATCCAATAGATCTTTGCTCCATCGAGGCAACACCTTCCCTTTGCAATGGCTTCTCTCTGGCCGGACAGCATCTCCGCCTCGAAGAACTTCTACCTGAAAACAGCTGTTGGCAAACTCAGAAAAATAAAGATAGGTTTTCTCTTTACCCTCTCACACGGCAATTTTCATTCACAACCTTGCCCAAAACACCTTCCAGCTTGTTATTTATTACGGCTCTTCAAGGTGGCAGTGCCGTTACAAATCCTTCAGACAGGAACACCAACGGCTTCTCCACCGTTGTGGGAAGAACGCTGTACATGAGCAAGGCGCCCCCTCCCATAAGCAGGTAGATCAAAAAACAAAAGGAGTTACAGACTTTCCCTTCTCAAAGAGGGTGGGTTGTTTTTTTTTTTCCCTGTCAACTGCACTTTGTGCACAAATTGAACCTTTTCTTATCAGCGTAAGCCATCAGTGACCCAAGCATTCGCCCTACACCCACAGAGGGCTGGGAAAGCACGTTTTGAAAGCTCCTCTACAAAACTCTTTTAAAACCCTGCTGTGAGGAATACCACAAGGCACCACCAGAATATGAGGGTGTTTTCTGACTGCGGAGGAGCTTCAAGATTTAAAACTGTAACATAGAAGTTAAAAAGAATACTATTCACAGTTAGGAGGCACAGAAAAACCTGCCGGACCTTGCTGGGAGGTGAATGGATGTGTACAGGGTGTTCATTCGCAAGGAATGCCCTGTGCACACAAATGAAAACTTCATCCCTCCTCCTCCCCCCCCGACTGAAATAAAGAAAGAAAAGAAAAAAAAAAAAAGACAAAAAAGGAAAAAACCAATCCATAATTCCCTCTCACCCTGGGTTCAACTCCAGACAGCAGCAACACAGCTCCTCCTAGGTTATATCCCTCATTCCTCTATCATTCCCAGCCACTTCACATCTTGGAAATTCAGCTTAGAGTAGCCTCTACCTTAAAGTCCAGGCACTGCTTTCACAAACGTGAAATTCACACTTGGTAGGAGTGAAGGATAAGTTAACAAGCAAATCCTTCCCATAATATTTTTTTTGAAACTTAAAAGTCTGGGTTTACTTCACATTGGCATCTAACCCGTGTGTGTGTGTGTGTGTGTGTAAATCACAGGAAAAGCATCACTGCAGCTTGTACTGACATTCACGCTTCAGACCACACTGACACTCACAGGCAGGTGAAGTTACTGAGAACTCAAATCGCCAGCTGAAACGCAGCCCCGCAGAACTCAGCTCTACAATCTGACATGACAGAAGTCACCGGGAAAGGTCTCTCGGCCCAGAAGGGCGGGCCAGGGAAGGAAGGGCACAGGCTGGGACAAATCAGTTCGCATACGCGCATCCATGTGAACCAGCACATGCAGAGAAGTGGCATCAACCCCATTTAATCCTTCTGCATATGATCGGAAACTACTACGACAAAATTAAGTCTATCGTTAAGTAGGTGCTGGGGTTTGGGAGCCTTAAGTGTTGGGGTTTATTTGGCTGGG
>VXBH01008161.1:868915-923589 GCA_013400035.1 Rynchops niger | reverse complement strand
AAAAAAAAAAAAGAACAAAGTCAACGTTCTGAGACATGGGCCAACACTCCCTCCAGTCCTTTTGTATAGCACCTGTAGATCGATTCTTCTGAGCACCAAATCCTTATAAAGCATTAACCACCATCTATCAAAATCCTTCTCACCGTGCACCAGCTCAGAAAAGCTTCTAATAATTTTATCACTGGGTGGAAGGACATGGAGAAATCTCACCCACTCGCAGTGCAAGGCCAAGTCCACCAACATGACCAGCACAGACAAAACTTGCAACTTCCCATCACAAATCAGCAGCCCCCTCAACGAGCCTTCTTACCCTCGGGCTGAAGACACCTTCCAAGAAGCAGATGGCGATAGGCATTAAGGTTAGGAGACAACGTACAAGGAAAACAAACTCAGTCTCCTCCTCTAAAATTGCATCCTTGCCACTCTTGCACTGACAGCATCTGGTCTCGAGCACCGGATATCCTGCAGGGAAGAGCAGCTTGAATGGCAGGTCACTGGGATTCACTTAATTCGAGACTGCATCTTTTCCCAGTGCAAAAAAATCCCAACGGGATACACAACTGCCAAGCCCCCAAAAGGTGGAACACGGTACGGTCATTCTGAAGCAGAACTTTCCTTCCAGTAGTAGCTCCAGGATCAGCTAAGGGATGCCAATCTAACAGCTTTCCAGCTGGTAACACCCAAGATCAGCTATTACAGTCTTCTTCAAAAGACGTCCTCTATCTGACAGCCTCCATCGAGGTGAAATGCTCTGCGGACACCTCCGCAGCGTTTTGGAGATGACAAAAGGCAGCAGTAGGAAATCCAAAATACAGCAAAAAGCAACTTCCTTGTGGAATCCCTGCTGGTGGGGAGGGCTCTCTTCACAAGGCGAAAGCATCCAGGACTACGCCACTGGGTCGGAAGGGCTTTCCTTGTGTCCGAATCTGATGGAACAGAACCAAACTTTTTCGACGGAACAAGCCACAAACGGAATATTTACGGGAAATGCCTTTGATAAACACGTTTGGCATCTCCTCAACCATGAAGTCAAGACATGGGTGGCTCCCTCTTATTCCAAAGGCCGCATCAGTAACACAGCTACTGTATTGATAAATTACCAACTTTATCTAATCCACCCATATATATACCAGAGCGTCCTCCTCAGGTGATGACTTGTGACACATATTTGAAAGAAAAACAATCAACCTATAAAATGATCGCAACAGGAAACTATGTAGTAAAGTCCACGGAGATCTATATTGCTTAGCTACAGACAATTAATCATTAATTGATTTCCAGTGCTGTTTGGGTTACTGTTCTTGGAACATTGTTTTTCCCTTGCTTAGCCAAGTTAAACAACGGATATTGATCTAAATGGTTCTTCTCAGGTCATCTCATCTCTTTGCCTGTAAACTTTTTCCTATTTTAATAATACATGCTTTTTATTCCCAGTGAATAGCAGCATTTCCATTGATGAGCTTTTAAAGTGTTGCCTATTTTTCCCTCCCCTGGGGGGAACCTCTTTTTATCAGGAAAAAAAGGCTACACAGGAACAAGTGGTAATTGCAATAAAGTTAAAGTAACTCAATCATATTTTCCCTTCTGTCATTTTGTTTCTAAACTCCAGGTCAGTTTTACGCAGGACACAATTTATAATGCTACGTACCAAGGGCTGCTTCATTGTTGTTTCTTTTTCCTTTGGGAAGGGCTTCACTGTGTTATCCCATTGCCTATTGTGGGTCATCAGAAAAGTTTGCTTTTCTTTTCAAATAATTAAATAGCAGCATTATCATTCACTACTTTGGATTTTCACATCTCTTGCTCTTTCTCTCCTCTTTTATATAAATATATCCTAAACAAAACATTTAAAAACAAACACTGGCAGGTCATATTGAGCCAGAAATTTGCACTCTATAAATAAAGCTTTGAGGATGTAATGATTTTTTAACTGTTTGTTGTGTAATTCCAACAGAAACAGATTGTTTTATAGCAAACAACAATCACAAAACTGGCTGTTCTCTCAATGCTCTTGCCAGCCCAGCAGCCTCCGCGAGCCCGGGCAGCCCCCAGTGTGNCAAGGCCAGGCTGGACGGGGCTTGGTGCAACCTGGGCTGGTGGGAGGTGTCCCTGCCCAGGGCAGGGGGTGACACTGGGTGGGCTTTAAGGTCCCTTCCCACTCAAATCATGCTATGATTCTATGATCTTAGGGATTCATGACAAAGGAAAGGAGAAGCAACCTGAGTTGAAATCACCCAAAGGCAACACACCACCTTTAGACAGATACCTTTAGGTATGAAAACCCTCCCCAGCCATCCCCATTGAACATTCCAACCGTTGCTCGCGGCGTTCAGCAATAGCTGAGCTGTGTGCTTTACATAAGTCAACACCAGCAAGTTCAGAGGAACTGCACCGAGCAGAAATCTACCCACAAGACCTGTTGCTGAAACCACCTATTTAAATACCTCCTGCGGTTCCCTCCAGCAGCAGTCCCTCAAGAAGGCTGCAGCAAACAGCCCACATCAGAGCAAACCCCTATCTCCTCTCCAGGGGAAGGAGGCAATTTGTTGAGCTGAAGTTCAAGGGCAAGGACTGCCTGGTGCTCTGCAACAAAGGGCACAGTTGGGCAGCGGAGCCTTGTTGTGAAGCACCTTAGAAGCACTAACCTGCAAGAACAGCTTAGGGGACCAGGCTGACACATACAAGAGAGATGAAGTATGTGATTGGCCTCAACTTCTTCAGGCTTCCAGCAAGCAAAATAAAGACAAGGCACATCATCACCTTAAGACTAATAAAAATTAAGGCACTGTATGAAGTAAAAATGTGCAGAAACAATACCTTCTGCCTTAAAAACTAATAAACTCAGGCTTCACCTCAACATTTATGTAGCAACAGGAGACAACTGTCTTGGGACAACATTCTGTTCTGTGTGTTTTACGGGACTCAGGGCACGATGGAGTATTGACAGACAGGAAGGGACAGCATGTTCTGGTGGAGCATTTTAAGAAAATAGTGCTGTCAAAGGGCAAGCTTTCATTTTATGCTTACACAACACCAGAATCAAGTATTGCCTTTGGAGAATTTCACATATCATTTTATTAGTACAAACAGACGAGGAACATCTCTATCTCTCAGAGCCCTGAACTTTTCGTCTGCTTTTTCCCCGCACACTCGTGGTCCCATCTGAAAGCTCCCATCCTTCCCCACCAAGGGAGAAGACATCCTCAAGGCACCCTACCAGGTGGTCCTCTGAGACTAGAGCATTTTCTTACAAAACGTCTTGCAGATTTCTTACTCTCTGCAGTGGAGCAGCAAAGACTTGCCTTCCAGGGCACGATTTTGTCTTCATTTTCAGCCTTGCTTTCGGTGGCAAAATGCAGCCCAAGGTACTGACATCCTCCTTCTCTACCGCAGAAGAGCCAGTATAATCTACATCCAAGCACTGGCGGCATTCCTAAGGCCTATCATGCAACTATTCCAGGTGCCACCTATGCCCTAGAAGTAGCATTAGCTCAACCCTTTTTCCCCCTGAAATATATTAACACTTAACGTGTATGGTATGACAGTGAGATCCCAGAAGGGTGAGGGTTCCACTGTGGTTCCGAGTGGAAACAAGCTCTCCACCTGGAGCATCCACTTCTGGGACACCCTCCCTGGCACAATGCAATGGACAACCCAGCTCAGAGGTGGCCCAGTGGCAACCAAAGCCAGGTAAAACTGTATTCCCATTGCTCGGGACAAGGCTCCCTGGTCTCTTCTTTCTACTTTGCTGCCTATCTTATTTTGCGAGGTTAAATTCCTTCTCACATCAAGACTTCTTACTGAGTTGATGGGGAGATTCCAGGGGGTATTAATTGCTGTTTGAAATCACTTCAAAGGACCGTTTTTCCCCTCTCGTATTAATAGCCGGAATGAGGAAATTGGTTTGGATTTCATACTTACATCTGCTCACCAAGTCTTTGCTCATTTCAAAAACCCATCTTAAACCAAGCCTGTTTCTATTAAAAGGCTCCTACTCGACACAAGCGCTCACACCCATTCCTTTCCACTTCCACACCTATCTATAGCCCTGCGTTCCAACTGGCAGCCAGAGGTGCCAGAAATAACCACAAGAAAGGCTGCCATGAAATCTCCAGCCAAGTTTTGAAAATCCAGGCACTTTACACAAGCATCTATGCTTAGAGTACTTCACCTAAAGTCAACCTGAACTCCGCCTTATAAGTTTTGCGTATCACGGATCAAATATCAAAAAATGTAAATGCAATCTNAAAAAAAAAAAAAAAACGTGTAGGATAAGAGTTGTTCTACAAGGCTGTTGGTGCATACTTTAACAGCCTGCTGATGTTCCTGGTACTAGCTAATGGCTGGGTTTCACTCTTAAGTGGCTCCCCCCCTGCTTCAAAGCCTATGCTACAGTGATTTTGGAAACTGGGTCAAAATGCAATTACTACATTCCCATGCTTTGGGGTGGGGAGCGAAAAATAAAAAGGAGGAAGAACGGTAAGAAGAACCACGGTTGGCCGTAAGCCAGCGTTACGCTGCTCGCATTCTCACCTGTGCTGCAGCCCAGAGCCGCCCCGAGCGCTCCCACTGCGAGAGGATGTTGTTTCCCAGCAAGGGTGGCAGGGAAGAGAATGCTTTGTCCCAGCACAGGGTTTGCTGGCCAGACCCCACCACCACTGCTCTGCCGTCTGTACTGGAGAATGGGGACAAGCATCTCCTGCCAAGGACAAGTCAGGTTTTCTCAGCAAGCAGCAGTGACTGGCCTGTGGCTCTGAGAGCTGTAGGAGCCAGCTCACACCTCCAGAGCTCTACTTTTCCTTTCCAGAGACATAAGCAATATATCCCAGTACTTGGGTTCCCACACAGCGCTGAAAGCAGTTCGCTGGTCCCAAACAGCTCGTGGGCTTTCTTGAATCGAGCACTAACCATCAACTGCTTCCTGCGTGACCTCGCTCCTCGCCGACTGGCATTCTGCGGTCACTCACCTCCTGTCCTAGCAGATCACATTACTTTTGCGGAGATATCAATGAACTTCCTGCATTTTTCCTCTCACCTGTAAGCTTGCACAAACCAACTATTCATTTACTTATTACAAGAAATCAGCTTTATGAGGCGTCTGCTTTTGGTATCATCACTTACTACTTCATCTGGCAAAACCTAAACTCTGCTTTCATGAGTAAACAATTTCCACAGGAGGAGGAAAACATTTGCTGTGTGTTTAGACATGCCCTTATTATTGTCACACTTATAACGCAATCCATCATACTTTATCAAACTGCACATCTTCAGCATGCAGATGGGCTGTGACGACACGTTGAGGCTTTCAAATATGGAAAAGGGAATGACTCAAAGACTTATTTATTCCACATCTTCCTAACTAGGTCTCTCGGAGACACACAGAGCCCATTATACGTGTGCCCCCGTCTTCCTCTGTCTCTCATTCTTTCTTGTACATGCGGTTATCACAAACCAATGCCCTTCACTGCTCCGCTCCCCGGCTTTGTTTTCCACGGTTCTCAGAGTATCAGCCCCAACTCTGCAGCATTTGCTGGCTCCGCTCCCAGTTAATAATTGCAGGTTAGAGCTGGGTAGTTATAGCTGCAGATTAAGGCCTAAAAAACATTCAACAGTTTCCGAGAGATACAGACAAACAGACATACAACCTTTCTTTTCCTAACGCCGAACACAGTTTATCTTGCTATCACAACGTTCCAGGGAGATGTTATGCCACTTATCTTAATGATTTAAGCAGATCAAAAAGTTGGCTCAGCCAGAGCATTTGCCACTGACAACAAACCACAACACTGATGTTATCCAAGAAGTAACTGTAATATGCCAGTGCGGGCCAGACAAAATACACGCAGGATAAAAAAATTGAATTTTCATGAAATCGCTCTGTAATCATCCATGTAGCATCAAGCAAGCAAGCAATAACAGAAGGCAAACTGGACAGGTCTCCACTGGACGTTTCTGTTCTTTCACACGTGTTGCGAGGCGCAGGATTTCATACCCACACGAGAAAACCCAAGAGCTGGCTTTCAGGGGACTCCCCAGCTCCTGCGACTGTCTACAAAGCTCTCCTGCATTACAATAACCAAACCTGGTGCAAAAGACCTTGAAAAAGAGTCTTACTCCTGCATCATGTCCTGTATCAATGGGAAAACCTCTGTGAAATACCAGCTCTGCCACAGAGGGAAAAGGAAGCATTAGGATTTCAAACTGGAAGCCACCGCATCCCTCCTGAAGGCTTCTGCCTCTCCGCATCCAGCCCCCGGGGAGGCTGCCCAGACCTACCTCCAGTCCGTCCACAGAACCAGCCGGTCCATTGGGTTCCTTTAGCAGGAGGAGAAACGGTGGTTTGCAGCGGCTCCCCTTCCACATTCGCTCCAGCTCAACAAGAGAGACAGAGCCCAGCAAACATTGTCCACGCTTGGAGGAACACTTCTTAACTTCAGGTCTGTTATGACATTTACTATGGCCCCCTTCTGCCCTCCCCTCTGCCCCCCCAGTGAAAGGGATCAAAATAGTTCCCCCCCGGTGACATTTTGCTTCATTTGACCAATCGACTGTGGGAGCGTCTCGTTAAAGTCACCAAAAGCCCAGCAAGAGCAGCAATGCTGGCCACCATCGGGGCGACCACAAAAGCAGGGGCAACACCATGAAAACCTAACCTTTCTGCCACAGCAAAGAGGGCAGAAAGGGGTCCAGAACAAACAGGAATAGCCCACTACTACCGTTTGCTTTGCGTACGCCTTAGGTGTAAGTTGAGCCCTTCACCTAGTGACATTGAAACTAATACGTGTCAGCTAGCTGTCTGTGGTCCAACCTGCCCATCTTGGGGCCGACTGGAGCTAGTCCGGCCTTCTCTCCTGCCTCCACAAGCCTTGCTTCAAGCACCCGACTCTTCACCCCGCTCACCTCATTTAATCCCTTCCCCTTCATCTATTTCTCCTGGCAACAAGGTTCCTCAAGAAGTCACCTACACTTACTTCTATCCAAGTCCTTACCCGTACTCCTGCCGTGGGACCCCTCTGCCTTACAAGCGGCACGCACATGTACGTATGAGGCCATGGAACACAATCACAGGGAGCTTCAGGCTGCTGAAAAGCATAAGCAATGATGAATTTTGCTGTGCTGAAAAGATGGGAGCTCCATCTGGCTCCAGATGAAGACCAGATCACACCGGCCACCAAAAAACATAAAGAAACCCCATCCCATACCAGTTTTGCCACCCCCAGCTGTCTGCTGCACTAAGTTCATGTCTAAAACCTTTGCGCGCATGTTCCCGTGCCAGGAGAAAAACAGAGAGCTCTTCACAACCAAGGGGCAAGCAAGAGAACTGAGCATCCTTCTTTTCTTGATGTCCAGAAGCACTGAAGACATTGGCAAGCTCTGGGTTCAGTGACGAACTCCGCAGTGCTCCTCCCTGACATCGCTTTGCTTACTCCTCACGGCGTCTCAACTTGCCTTCACCCTGGTTCTGCAGCCAAAAGCAAGGACTCGACCACTCGCTCAAGATGCGAGATGTGCTTCCAATAAAATTGTATCACAGACACCGAGATGGATAAGGTTTTCTAAATATATTAACTCCCCACAGCCAACCCTCTCAGAACACAGAGTGCACTCCAGTCCTACCTACATCCATCACGTGCCTTACTTCACGGTTACTCCTCCTGGTAACAAGCAAACAGCACATTTCCCTCCCTTTTCAAGACAAGCGTACGAGATAAAATAAAAAACTCAAAAGCTGTTCCCAAGGAAATCCCTTCTCCCCTCCATCTCGGACACTGCAAGTCTTCTGGAAAGCATTTCATTTCCAGCATGAATCAGCTCAGATCATGTATGGCTGANTTTTTTTTTTTTTTTGAAGTTGTTGAAGCAAGCGTAGCTGTGGTAACGACAGCTTTGACTGTAGCAATTGGATATTATTGCCCAGAACTTGCCAACATCCCGCTTGGGCCGAGACCCTGCTGTGCCGTACAAAGACAGACTCGGAGACAGCCTCTGCTCCAAAATGTTCAGTACCCGAGTGGACCAGGCACACAAAGGAGGTGCTATCGCCTGTGATTTACAGAGGGAAGGACAAAGAGGAATGGACTTACTCATCTGCAGCATGGAGGGAACACAACCAGCTTTAGCCCTGTTCCACCGCCTTACCCATTTTCTTCTCATCCCAACGTACCTCTAGGCAATGGAAACTCATTATTAGCCTACAGTTAAGCCTCAGAAGAAATTTTCCTTCCGTAATTAACTCTTCACAACCCTTACTTTTCCTTGCTACTTTTTTTACTAGGGCTTTTGGGAAACCGGGAAAACAAGTTTCAAAACTTTTTAAAACGTTTCTGATTTAAAGAATGGTACTAAGCGATCGAAATAACATTCAGACCAGCACCATGCAGCGCAGTACTTCTCATCTCCCACAGCTTACTTGGATAAAAAAGTTTAACAGGGTCCTTACACGTATCTCAGGTCTCAGGCAGCTCTTAACACACATCCCCTTCCTTCAAGAAGGTGTCTCCCAACCCCATCGCTACATCTTCCTGCTTGAAGCTCTAACAAGGCAACTGCCAAACCTATCACCATAAGGGTAAACGAGAAATACAAGGTGCAGTGCCAAAAACCAGCGAGCCTGGTTTGGAAAATGTCACAGCACAATAAGAACTCCACAGCCACCCAGTACAAAGCACCAGATGGCACAAGCCCAGGATGCAGGATGGCACAATCCTACCCATGCAGGATTTTCAGCATTTTATGGAACGACGTCTATGACTGACTAGATACCATCTCTTCTCCCGCAGCCAGCTCAGTTACCGTATGCTCTCACGTGTTCTGGTTTACAACACAGAAACATGGCTGCATTTTCATACCTGCTCCAGATGAAGTCGGTACTGCCAAATTATCTGATAACTTATAATTCTGATACACCTGAACACATAACCACAGCATGCTAACCAGCCTGTCAGGTTATTCCGTTGGGTTTTTTTCCTTTGGGAAGCTGGAATGGCACCCTTACATCACCTGGTACTTAAAGAATAAAGCCAAAGCAATACTGCTACCAGTCCAAGAACATCTAATGAAGAACCGAATTGTGTTCAATTCAAATGTACAAGGAAAAAGAATGCACAGACACAGAAGAAGAACACAGCAGCGTATTCAGCAGTTATCTCTCCTTTAAGACATAACAGTTTGTAAGGATTTCGGTATATTGGAAGGAACTTACTGTTGATGTCATTAAAACTCTGTTTGGAAGGGGTAATATTCCAAATTCAATGTGCAGCCATCTCAGAAACCAAGAGAATTTAAAATTCTTCAACTCCATGGAAATTAATACCACGTAGGGGAGGGTGCTTTAAAACAAACAAAGCTATTTTTAACTGCCTATTAAAATGTACATTTCTGGCTTCTACAGCTAGCACAGTTTTCAGCCAAGTAACAGGGCACTAGAGCACACTGTGGCGTTGAAGGCTTGAGATGTGCCTTTAAACATAAGCTGCGGAAGGAGATACAAAGGTTAAGTGAAAGCCAATTCCTTCTCCTGAGAGCCTGCTTCGCAGGACGGGACACACAAAACCTGTCCCTGCTGAGGCAGGGCACGCACCAAGAGTCAGGATATGGGTGTTAAAGCTGTGGCAGGAATACACTCCCGAGGAGGCAGCTGATCACCAAAAGATGTCTTTGAAAGCCAAGGCAGAACTGCTGACGCAGCAGTTCAACTGCTCTGCCTTAAGGGCATTCAAGACGCCACTACCAGTTTCTCTTTCTTACCTACAAGCAATAAGTCCTCTAGTCCATGCTCCACACCCCATTCTGCGCCTCTTTCTCCAAGGCCCGCTTTGGGAAGAAGGGAGGGAGCTGTTTGCACCACCCCGCCTCGCCAAGCCTCTGGACACCCTACCAGAGGGCTTCTGACCTCTCTCGCAGGGATGGCAGGCTGGAGTCAGATCACCACTCCGTCTCAGTCTGCTCACTTTCACCACATGTCGCTATCACCGTCCAAATCCCTCCTGAAAACACAAGGAAGCGGAACATTCCCTTGGAAAAGACCCAGTTCAGTCCCAAACATATTTGTTTAGGCACGCGAAGAAGAAAAGAAATCTATTTCATCTGCTGTAATTGTCGAGGTAGCATTGAGAATCTCTTCAAAATGCACTACTACATCCATACGTCATAAAATTAGTAGTTTATATATACCCTATCTGAAGACTTGTACCACGCACTTGCTGAACATATTTTATTCATCGGATTTTTGGTCGGTATCAAGGGAAGGATTGTCACGAGCTCTAAAGAGGACCTGTCACCATTCCTGCCGGAGCAGAGACAGGTAATTTAGGATGACTTGGAAGGATGCAGAGTTAGGCTATTAGAGGTGAACCCACCACAGCAGGGAAGAAGATACCAAGGAAGCAGTTGGGAGGAGAGAAAGCAGGGAAATAAGACCCCAGAATTAATACTGGTGAGGAAAAGCGGGGAAATGGTATTCAAGTAAATGGACAGAAGAAGAACATCTACAGCGTAAGTCATAGCTTGTGCTTGCCAAAGGAGGATACTCGTCCCAGCCCTTCAGAAACACCGAAATCCCCTATCAGCTGTAAGGCTTGCTCTAGTTCCCATTAGGGTCAGGCATCTGCAGCTTGTATTTATAGAAATGCGTTGTCCTCACCGCACTGGCTCTTGTATAATCTTGCAGGCATCGCTTCCCTCTGCTTCCATTATCTCAGATTACATGCAGGCAGCGCAACGTGATGCACCATGGAGAACGACACTTTGCCTGGCTAGCGTGCTACCAGCGCTGCCAATTAGTCCCCTCGAATCCCGCCAAGCAACGACAGGCTGCTTACGCAAGCGTGGTGTCGCAGGGGATGGCGGAGGCACCTAGTGGCTAGGGCACTCATCTGGAACAGCAAGGATGTGCAATTTATTCCTCTGGATGCCACTATCCTGCTAAATGGCCCGAGCAGCAGCATTTTGTTGCATACGGCCTGGGTTTCCCTGTGTGTAGGATGTGGATAAAGATCCTAAACTCCTTTTATATGGTGTTTTGAGAACCACAGAAGAAAGGAGGTTCATTTATTTGTGTTATTAACACTAAGGAAGCGCAGCAACCTGTCCCTCGCAGTTGTTTTGCCAGTGGGATTTCTCTCAGGGGCCCTGAACTTGAATTTCAGCGAACACTCCTGACTTGCCCAGAAAGCCCAGGCAAGTGTCTTCATCTTCTCTATGCTTTAATTTCCACAACCAAGAAGCAAGGAGGAGTTCCTTCTCAGAGCCTGAAAATCAAGGTACACAGAAGCGCAGGGACCCTGCAGCATAGGGAGGATATTCCCAGCCATGACTTTCTGGAAGCAAAGCTGTGCTCAGCCTTAAAGGTGCAGGTTTATTCCCAGGAAAACTTAACATAATTGATCCATTTACAAGCTCAAGGCTTTCAAAAGGAACCCTTTAAGAATCTTCCTGTTAACATTTTTTTCCTCCTTTTTCTAAAAACCAAAAAGCTTGGTTTTCAGAAAGCTTGAAGAGTCCAAGGCATCAAGCAGTAAACAAAATTAAAGGCTTAGGATTTTTTTTTTTTTTAAGTAACTTTGAAAAGCTGAAAGCAAAAAGCATTGTTTGTCAGCATATTATCGTCACTGCAGATTTTAAACAAGCTACAGTAGACAGCAGATAAAAACAACCTGACAAACCTAATGCATCAAGTTAAGAATATCAAAACTCAGGTTTTGGAAAGCTTTGAGCTTGCTTTTTCCAGAGGAAGAGGAAGGCAGTGTTCCAAAGCCATCAGCTCTGCTGACACAGGGGGACAGCAAATGCATTACTGTCATCTGTTGGTCTGAAGGACTGTCCTAGTTGAACCCAGAGTCCTGTGGTACCTTTGGTGGGAGAACCCCTGCCTGGAAGAGCCTATAGACAAAGGAATTCTCAACAGGGAAATGACAGAAAAGGAAACAAAGACAAGGAGGAATAAAGCATCATGAATAAGGAGCTGCACTGTTCCAACAAGATCTGATGCCCTCATTTTTCTTCAGTCAGTACTCTGTCCACAACACCCAGTATCCAAGAAAATTATTTTACCACTTCAAAACACTTATTAATTTCTATTACTCTTCTGGGATTCCTCTTTATCTTTTGCTATTCGCTCTTCTGACACATTGCAAACCACGGACTACAGTGCGGTTCAACAACAACAAATCACCCAGTTACATACTTACAAGATGATTTTTTAAAGCACTTCCTTTGCAATAGAGACAATCGCAGGCAGAAGAGACACAGGAGACTTACAGCTCACCACATCCCAATACATAACATCCAAAACCTGCCTCCTGCAGGACAGCACCACTCGCTCCTGTTAATGTTACAGGAGGCACGCGATGACACCTTGTTTAAGCAGGTAATTTTGTGAGACCCTTTTTACATAACGGTTTTCTAAGTCTTCTATTTCACATTCAGGACAGAGCATGGCATTTTGAAATGGTTCAGACTACTGCGCGACCAGAATTTTTGTTCAAAATTCCTTTCCTACCAAATATGGAAAAAAAAGAACCCAAAAACCAAGAACTGTGTTACTAAGCTGGTAGTACCTTTCCACCAGTACCATCCATCTTCTTCCGTCTTCCATCCACTGACACCAAACGACCTGATCACTGTTTTAACCGCACTTTGTTCTCTTCTCCCAGCTGCTGGCACAGGCGTGGGATAAAAAGGAAGCCCAGATTTTACCGGTTTCCTTCAAGAAATTCCCTCTTTCCAGTTCTCCCAGCCTTACTGCAAAGCTAGGAGCAGAAAAAGCCTATCAGGCTGCCCAGGGGACCTGGTAAAAAGCTGCTTTTTCCTACGTCAACGATTTTGCCCATTCAAGTCCTCCTCGCCAGGGAACAGATGGAAGCTTTCAAGCTGCTGAGAATGCAGAGAACTCTTGCATTGACAGTCTCCCCTTTATTAAGCATGGCCCAAATGTGATTATCCAGAAGGAGCTGGACAGAAACGGCACCTCCTTTGTGTATCCCATCCATATCAAATTCCTGTGGTCCTCTACACCCAAGAATTTTCTTTTTCCATCTTTGTTTTCTCTTCCCTTCCAGCTACACCTACAAAGTTTCACTCTATCCTTGCTGGTATCCTATTTTTTCATATCCTTTAAATTTACAGCAGGAGTTGATGCAGTATCTAATTAAAAGTGATTATCATTAGGTCTGTAGTATTTCTTCTCACACTTGAGCATGGGTAATAAACTAAAGGCATCAAAACTCAGAACAGAATTTATCCGTGATGCAAAGACATAAAGGCAGCTGCCTCCTCTCTGAGCTGACACCCAGTTGTCGCATTTGTAGAATGGTAATGCAAAATTTTATGCGCCACAAATGTCACTGGCTGAAGCAGCGCAGCTTCAGAAAATAGCTTTCATTTTTCTGAAGCCAAGGAACTTGCCCACTGCTACTTTCAGTTCTGCTGTGCATTATTAAAAGGTCAGCAGAAACAAGAGCTCTAAAACCGTCTCTGCAGCTCTTTCTAACGGGGTCTTTCTCCTCCTCCTCATATTGAAAAGCAGTCAAGTTTAACTCAGTTTGGGAAGCGTTATCTCCGAGCCCGAGTTGGCGCCCAGGAAAATAAGTGGGGGAATTCGCTTCTCCTGAAATCGCTTGAAATTCTTTGCCAACTCAGACAAGCACCAGGTTGAAAAACCTGCCAAAAGCCTTTTCTTACTAATCAACTCCAAGAGTTTAGCTAACTTCCTCTAACTTCAGGTCTGAGTGGCAACACATTTTCAGCGGTGATTTAGCGGCTTGCTGGAAAATCCTTCCTCTTCTGTCAGCCTGCCAGGCTCTCCATTTGTTGACCCCGAGAACACAGTACAAAGCTAATCTATTTACCAAAGCACTTTGCCCGCTGTGGGATGGAGTAAGGTGCATCTGGAAGAAGAAGAATAGGCAGTTAGGCAACGAGGGAGCGCTGCTGCAGGCATGAGTGGTTTATCTTCTGTTTGATCTCTTCTGCTACGGGAAGACAAGAATGGATGCAATAAATCTGCATAAATACATGAAAGAAACAAACAACCGTCAGGAGTCTGGGGTGACTCGGGAAACGCAGACAACTATTGTTACCTGGCTACTCTGACAGAATGAAGAATTCACTTTACAAAAAACAGTCATCACAAAGAGAGCGGTCAGCTTTTTAAAATGACGAAGCACCTAACTAAACGTCGAGATGGAATAAAGTAAAATAATTCAAAATTTAAAAAAAAAAAACTCACATAAATATTTTTGCGGGAATATGGATGGGGCTTTGAGCAACCTGGTCTAGTGCGAAGTGTCCCTGCCCACCAGGGGCATTTGAACCGGATGATCTTCAGGGTCACTTCCAACTAACCATTCTGTGATTCTATGATGAGTATTTCCTGAGGAAGCTTTCCATACTCCCTTTTGCGGGAAGAACAAGAAATCCTTCTAAGACAGGATGGGATCAAGAAAGAAGTGCCACACATGGAGCTTCCTACAAGAACTTTCGCCAGTATTTTAACTCAGATGTCTATTCCTCCCTGCCCACATGGCTTTAACACTATGCCATCCTCTCTTTTCCTCCACTACCAAGGTTCTTGATCTACCTCCACGTTGCTCCCTGGCACTTGGCATTTCTGGGACTCTTCTCCAGTCTCAGATCTTTACCCCTCCCCAGATGTCTACCCATGCCACAACTCTGTCCCTTACCTACATACGTTACTTGATCTCTTTGATGAGTTATGCAATGTTTATCCACCATTTGATCTTCTCTGATTGTATCGTAGCAACAGACAACAGTTTATGGAGGATATTGTGTGAACACTCTCCAACAGAACACGTCTGTGAGTCCTGCTGGTTTCTTGGGTAACGTTACGCTCTTTGGAACAATAACACTAGTCAACAAGTTATCTTAATTTTATGCTAAATTTAGAGCAGTTGGACATTATTTATTTCGAGTCCACTGGTTTTACTGAATACCAGGAAGCAGCGGGAATGTGTCACAAGCATTGGAACCCACAGAACTTCATCTACGACATTCATGTAGAACGTTTTACAAATCTGAGCAGTCTCAACAGAAAATACTACATGGCGACCACGCAAAATAAAATCTAAACATGCTCACCGCTTTCCTTTTTCTAAATACATTTGTAAAAGGGAAACCTAAAACCTTTAGACTTGGATTCAGAAGAACTTCTCCAAGTCCTAAAGAAAAACACATTCAGAGACCCCCAACGTACTACAGGAAAACAGAAACAATCTTTCCTGTCCCTAGATAACTTGACAACAGCTACACCACCACCTACGCTCAGCCGTTGCCCTGAGATCAGTAGCTATAGGCACGTTACTCGCCGTCTGTGTGTCGGCATCCCTGCCACAGGAATAGGGATGATTTGAGTGTCGAGCCCTCTCAAAACCTCCCACAAATTCTTATCGCAAACACGGCACAACTGACCTATAATACTAGCAGAGCTGTACAAGCATGAAAAGGAGCAGTTAAAAAGTTTCAAAGAAACTTAAGCAAGGGAGGGGCAATTCTTGCTTTTTTAGGGAGATGAAGCTCTCTCAGTCACATGACCATACTGCAGTGTTCTACAACAGGAGGACCGCAACCGTCCCGTCAGCTCCCAACCGTCAACCCATACACCTTAAAGGTTAACACAGTCCTGCAGGCTCAACAACTATAGATATTTTCTCCCACATGCTATAGAGTCACCTGAACCTAATCAGACTTTTTTTTTTTTTTTTTGAAGTGGAAAACAAATCTGGATAGCTCCATGAAAGGATCCTCTTTCATTCCCATCATCCTTCTGCATATCCATTTCCCACCTTGTGCTACCAACCAGCTTACAAGAGTAAGCAGGTTTTAGTTAAGCCTGAGGGAGGATCTCTCTCCAAACTTCACGGAAAAACAGGAAGTAACATTTATAATGTGGCAGCCCTGTATTCCCTTGAGTCGCTCTGAACCCACTTAATGTCATTAGCCAATGTCATAAACCACGAGTCAGTCTACTACTCAGGCAGCTGAATTTCCCCAAAGGCAGTTCTGATCACCAATGAAACACAGTCTCTTTTATTGCTGCCGAAGGTGCCGTGTTAGGAACTAGCACTGAACACAGCTCCCATGGACTTAAGAAAAAGTAATTTCTTATATCTTTTCCTACGTACAATGGCACAACACTGGAGTCACGGTCCTACACCGAGGACTGCGCTGCAGCTATACAGATCCCTCCTGTTAAGTCCCAAACTGCTGCGGCTTTCGTAGCCAGTGCCAGAGCTTCAGCCTGTCTCCCAGAACAGGCTGCGTTCCAGCAGCAAGCAGAACAAACAGACATTTCTCACCAAATCACTCAGGCAGGTATAACACTTAAGTAACGTTTAGCATCCACATTTATTTTGTGACCAAGCATTCCTGGAAGCGTTACAACAGCAGCCTGTCTTTGGCGTTGTAGGGAGAAGTGCCTAAAGCCACAGAAGCATCCAGACTTTGCAGTTTTCTAACCTTTGCTGGTAAAGTCCCGTCAACTGCTAAGCAGCATATTCCCCTCTCCCTTGGCAACTGAGCCATGGTCTTCATAATCCTCGCAAGAGTCCCTGCTTACAGGGCAGTCCCAGTATCTCCCCTGCAGGTTCTAGGAGATATCCTGAACTTCGGCTTCATAATCCAGTGTTCTTCTCCCTTATTCTGTAAGGGCCCACTTAAATCTGGCCTCTTTTTACTGCCTTCTCCTCTGCCTGCCTTGGGCAGGCATGATCTGGAAGGAAAAACTGATTATTCTGTTCAGGGCTTAACCTTTTCCCCTGTGCCTTCACCTGGCCCCATCTGTATACTCCGTCCACTACTAGAGAAACTCATTCTCATCCACCCCATCTTGTCTCCAGTGGTATTCTGGTCTGCTTGACCGTCCTGCTCTTCTCATCTTATCCTCCCCCCTAAGAAAACACTCTTGTTGACAGGTCCTTCCTATTTAATCACTCATCGCACCATAACAGTCACTGTGCATACAGCTCCAGAAAAGGAAATTTAACCATGAACAAGAAGTCGCTTGTCAGCAAACACCAAATCCCTCCCTGCTCCATTCCTTTCCCAATTAATAAATCGATGGTTGACTTAGTGGAGCAGACAAAGAGGAAAACAGATTTTCAGCCCTAAAAGACTATAACTTCTCCTCCAACTCTGAGTGCTTTAAAGCTTCTACTCACCCATCATTGTGCACACCAACTTCGAGTGCTGCTTGCAGGGCTCGAAATGAGATCGAAGATTCGCTCAGCCTGGGACATGAAAAAGCAGGCTTTTCTTTTTCTGCCCCATCACCCTATCAGTAACACAAATAAGATATATCTGCAGTACAGGAGATAGAAAAGAAAAATACAAGTTGTTCAGTCATTCCACCAGCACCAGACTCACCCAGGGTATGACAGGAAAAACCTGCAGAGTACCAGTCGCTGACCTACAGCATTTATCACCTTGGGTTACAGTATGGTACTGCAGACAGTGTAGCTGCAGTGACCACAAACGTGTTATAATCACATCATTATATTATAGTTCCAAATTCGCTGTTAATATTTTAAAACAGAAAGGTCTAAATATACAAAATACCCAGGCGCGGATACATTCTTATCCATTTAGTTTTTCCAATGCACGCTTTCTTCACCTGTGTGAGTCTGTCAGATTCCTGATTGGTTTTGTTTGCTTCAGTATGGCTGAGCACACAAAGCAAACACCATACTTCTGCCCATTTTACAAATAGTTTGATAGATTTCTATGTCCACTACATCATCACAATATTTTATAATATGCATATTCTCCCAAAATTATATTTTATACCACCAGTATTTACGATTTAATTCCTTATAAAATAACAAAATGCCCTCAAAAGCAATACGTCCAAAGATATACCAGACCACAGATTTGGTCGCCTACCAAGAAAAATAACCTCTCTAAACTATACCGAGGGCAGGAAGGGAAGGAAAGAGAATTCTGAGGCTTAATCCTACCTTACCCTGCTCCCCCCGCACAGCAGCACACTGGGGACGGAGGCAGGAACACGCTGCTAGGATCAGGGTGAAACTGTCCTTTTTGGCACCAGTATGATCTTAGATGAGGAACACCCCATTCCCCTTCCATCTTTGTCACTAAGATCTCATGGCATCAGTACGCAAAAGGGGAAGGAAAGGTACGAAGTGTTCAGATACAGGAGAAGCCACATTCTCCCTCTTACAGGAGAAGTCATTGAGTTTCGGACCAGGTAAATAAACACCAGACTGTTACAGAAGAGCAAGGACCAGAAGCAGGTTGGCTGACACATTCTAGAAATAAACACGGCTGTTCCATCTCTGTTATCAGACGTACCTGATCTGAGTCTCAGCGGGGTCCACTGCAAGCAACATCACGTCTCAGGATGACAGAGCTCTCGTGACCTTTATTGTTGTTGCTGTTATCAAGGACATCACAAAATGGTGCTCCTTGGAAGCTCAATTTAGCTTTGATTTTCTAATGCAGCAAGGATTCAGTTTTTCCTTTTAATTGTTTATTGTTGTAGGGATCAGCCCTTTTAAGGTGTTTCATGGTATGACTTTTTGCACAGAAATAGATGCTGACTCACTGGAAGAAGACAGAAGATGAAGACTCCAAAACCACGGCTGTTAGTACTACTAGCTAAGCCTGCACCGCCACAGTCTACAGATGTGGAATCCTAAGCCCTTGGAAATACTTGTTTATAGTATGTCAGTAACCCCTTGCTTTCCCCTTAACAGTCATCCTGAACACCTTCAGTCTTCAAACCAATAAATACATCGAAACAAGATGAATTTTCCTCTCCACTGCAAACAGGTAAAAACTTGAGGACAGAAGCACAGTTCCAGTGCTACAGATGTGTTGGCTGCATCATCCCTCCCATTAGAAGACTTCACTCTCAACTCCCAAAACAACTCTCAAGAGACACATTTTCCAAGCAAGCAAGCAAGCAGGTGCACATCTGCTCAAAAGATCTTTTAGATACCCATGAGAATAAACACCAACTACATTCCAGAGCTTCGGCATGTTTAAATGAGACCCGGCAGGAATGCATCGTTTCTTGGTAAACCATGCTCCATCTGAAACCTCTGTTCAAGGATCCACCATCTGCTCGGCCAAGTTGCCTCAGGTAGAGGGAAAGGATATTCCCAACATGACTCCAGGACTTTAAAACATGTCACTAGACAGCTATGCTCTGCGTCAACTATCCGATGGTGGGTGTCTCACCTCCCAGTTACTCCCAGTGGGAGAAGGCTGCCCAAACCAACCATCCAGGGGTCTGCCCTTCCGGACCAGGGCTAGCACGTGGCTGATGGCCATGCCCAAGGAGAGGCCATCGGGGCATGGGGGGAGCGCGGTGGGCTAGGGGTCGAGGGTGGGCAGAGCCAATGGTCTTCTGGTCACAGTCAGTTGAAGGCTTCTACGTGAAGTGCGTGCTAATAAATCAAACGTTATAGGTAACGCCATGATGGTTTGTATTGTCTTAAAAGCTCATTTCCATTTTCCTTAAGTAACAGAGTTTCCCAGATTTGTTTTAAGCTGTTTTCCTAGATCTTAAGTTATTTTCGACTTAACAGTACTAAAGGATGTGTTAAAGGTTGAATTGGATGTAATAGGCCTTAAATATATATGGGCTTTGTATTTATTACAGATCATAGGCCTCCTATACACACGTGCCAGCATCTCCATTTAATGATAAGCATTATCAACATTCAGACAGAAAGAGTTCATACCTACCTCAACTTAATAAATCAAAACATATACATTTCATTCTGTTTTAATGGGGTTTTAGACTATTATGCAAGGAAGACAAATGT
Organism: Rynchops niger; assembly: GCA_013400035.1. Taxonomy (NCBI): domain Eukaryota; kingdom Metazoa; phylum Chordata; class Aves; order Charadriiformes; family Laridae; genus Rynchops; species Rynchops niger. The sequence continues at coordinate 903,784 of VXBH01008161.1, read as the reverse complement.
CATATTGCTAAGTTGGGGAGTTTATCTACTAAAACAGAGTCACTGAATACCACATTAGAAGAGGTCATTCTTAAACGTAGTTGGCCATAAATTAAGCAACACAATTACCAGGAAATTCTAATAGTTTGGCAAGAATAGTCTGCATCACACTTACATAAATATACTTAAGCCTGCATGTAAATGCCAGTCATTCTCGAAAACAGGCAGTTGTGATGCCTTAATCATGTAAGTAAATTCAAAGTTAACTCTGGGATGCGTTAAAAACAGAACACAAAATCAGCCATTAGCATTGAAGTTCACTTTCACCACTGTATTTCTATATTCGTTGTCTACATTTTGGGCTGTAATTTCGTATTAGAAGATAGCAGCTGCTGACAAGCAAGCTTCAGCATAGTACTTTGTCCTTCCGAAGCCCATCCTGCTGCTCATTCCCTGGAGAGCTCTCTCATGCTTTCTCTCCGCTATCCTTGCGGTCAGAGCTCAGCAAGAAAGATGGAAGTTGGGCACGAGAATTTTCCTGCATGCAGCTTACACTGCAGAAGCGCCCGCGTTAACCTTCTCAATGACCCTCACACACACCTGGGCACAGCGGAGTAAGCTTCCCAGCTATATTATTTCTATTACGCTTCATCCAAGCGTTTACTAATTTGGGAAAGCCAGGCCAGCGCTGGCAGAAGTAGAGGAATGCCTGTTCTGGGTAGCCACCAGGTCCGCAGACACCTGCCTGGCAACAATCCCTGTCCTGCACAGCTGGCATCACACCCCTTTCCCTACTCGGGATTAGCGTGTCATTTGTCTGGGCATCGGCTCTTCCCACCCAGGATCTCTGGGCAGCTGTCAGTGGCTCTTCCCACCCAGGAGGCAGAGTGCTCCTCTGCTGGGCTATCTAATGATAGCCACTCGCAGTTGGCAAGCTGTTGGAATCCCACAACGCAACTATAATAAGCACAGGGCATGACTAAACCTGAAGCACTGTCTACTTTTCCAGTGGCATCACGCCATAACCCATATGTGATCATAAATTTCCAAAAAAATTCGACCCACATCCTCTTTCAATTCCTTACCCCTCTACCAGCAGCATCTCGTCACCCGCACAGCTCCCTCTAGCCAGCAGCCCAAGTGGCTTTGGGAAGCTGTGTTGTACAGCACGGATGCCCTCCTTGCTGGGACGAGGAGACAGAACTGCACGGCCCATGACCAGTGTATCACAGAATCATAGAATCGCCTGGGTTGGAAGGGATCATTGAGTCCAACCATCAACCTAACGCTGACAAAACCCACCATTAAACCCATGTCCCTCAGCACCACGTCTGCCCATCTTTTAAATACCTCCAGGGATGGCGACACCACCACTTCCCCAGGCAGCCTGTTCCAATGCTTGACAACCCTTCCCATGAAGAAATTTTTCCTAATATCCATTCTAAACCTCCCCTGGCGCAACTTGAGGCCGTTTCATCATGCTGCGCTCTGGCTGAGAAGGGAAAGGAGCAGGGCAAGGAAAGCAGGTTTACTTTCTCGCTGTTATCTTTCATGCTTTAACTAAACCTGAGACAACTTGAAATTCTGTTACTAGAAGCTACGGTGAGCTCATTGCTGGATAGTTGATCCTGCCCCAATGTGAACCCAGCATTTCTGCTTGGCTGAGCAGAACCTTTATTATCCCGCTGCCACTCCGAACACACCGTATTTCAAACTCGTTCCCACAGCGATTTTAAGGCGCTCGCTCCCAGTTAGCCTTGCTGGCTTTCTTTGCAAGGTCACAGAAGGCATAGCGACAAGAACACATGCAGCCAAAGTTTCTCATTTGGGAGTGGAGGAAACAAAACTAGTCGATCAGTAGCAAAACAATACTGCTCGTACCACTAAGCACTGCTCTCTCGTGCAGGAATAAGTCATTTTTTGTCCAAACTCCACCAGACAGACAAAATAGCTGGCAGCATACTCTAAAAAAAAAAAAAAAAAAACATAAAAAGAGTGACACCTTGCACCCTCTAATCATTTACTTAGAACTATATTATCAGCCCTCTGGCTATCACTAGCTTCTAATAACTTTCCTAAACCTTTGCACAGACATGAACAGGAAAGCTTCGAGTAGTCAGTCAGGAATTTTGAACGAGGAATGCCAGGACTGAGAGCTGTAAAGGCAGAGTTAGCTCTTCCCTGAATGCCAGAGGGCAAACCAGCCACATGTGACATCCTCAACAGCTTTTGCCGAGAAAACAAAGTGCTGGAAGCATAACTGCATGTGAAACACTCCATCTCAGGCCACGAGCTAGCCCCAAATTCCTACAGGGAATGCTTAACCCTCTGTCTTCTCAGCTTCCACAAGCACTCTTTGGAGTCAAGGAATTTTGCAAATTGTTAGCCCAAACTGGTGGACACAAAATAAAAAGAAGAGGCAAACCAGTCCTTACACAAATGCATTCTCCAACCTGATTTTACAGTCCAGAGGTCACAACAGTCAGTATCCCAAAGCTTCGCACAAAGCGTGTCTGTAGGCATATGTACACAGATACTCACGCTGTTTGTGAGAACAGCAACAAAACGACGGAAGAAATCGTTCCTTTCTGAAGTCACACACAGTTTATTAAAACGGGATTTTGGAAGCAGTCCAATTCTAATCTCTTCCTCTGAAAGAGCTCCATGCCTTAAACACATATAGCGTGTCATAAACACTACTTCACTTTTAACTCCTGACTAGGCAGGCAACTAGCAATGGCCCTATTTTAAACACATGGTAAAAGGCAGATAAAGTGACATAAAGATGGACTGTTTAAGTTCAAGGAAGCCCAAAGGTCAAGTCAGAGAATCCACTTCAATTGCCTTATTTTATTCTTAAACATCAACAGGTTTTGAAGGAGTGTCTTCCCCTTCTTCACTTCCAGAAAGAAAAAGACAGACCCTTTAAGCCATCTCGGATTGTGCGCATGAAAGCAACGGTACTCCAAAACACTAATCATATTAAAAAACCCCTCTTGACTAACATCTTTGTCACAACACTCGAGCAAACTAAAGTTTGAAAACCTTCTGCTAAAAAGCACTTTCCTTCAGGGCACGGCTTCCAACCGTCACCTAGAGCCAAATAGAATCCCATGGTCATCTTAGTTCGAACCCTCACTCCCTGCAGTCCCTGATCCCAACAGCGTTTGCCTCAGATCTGAGGTTCAGACTCCACAATTCTGCTCCAAGGCCAACAGCAAGAATGAAGTCCGACCATGCAAGCCTTCGCAGAGCATGGCACTGCATTTCTCTGAAATGCTTGTTTCAACCTCGGTAACTCTACAAGCTGTACACACACGTAGCTTTTCTTCTGGACTTATTACTCCTTACCTCTGGAAAAGTTTGCGTGCAGACTCGCCCCTACGGTGCACGGATACACATCCTCACTCCTGTTCTCTGGAATAAACTGTCTTCCTAAAACAACTTCTGACTTCTCCTTCCTTTTTTAACTCTTCATCGCTCTTTTGATTTTCAGGCAAGCAGCTTATTTGAAGTAAAAATTGACAACTCGGCGAAAGCTCAGAGACATCAGTTCAGACCAAGTCCTTCCTTGCTACCTTTCAGACTTGGGGGTTTTATGTGGTTGCGCCAACTTGTTTGCTCGCCATTCTATACCCTTTATGAATACGGTCTCCCAAACGCCCACAACTAGCCACACCGCTTTAACTTTCCCTTCTTGACCAGGAGGTGTAAGTTTCTCTTAAAAAGATATAACATTATCACACATCACCACCATGCTTCTCAGTCTTGAATGGCAGACCCTTAACTTTTAAAAAGGCCGGTTTGCTAGTGGAACTCCTTAACGGTACAGGTGAAGCCTCTCAAGTAACCATTTTTTATGCTGGCCAACCACAAGACAACAGCACCATCCAGCGGCCCCTTCTTCAGCCAACACTTTCAAGAGCTATGAATTAATTCCCAGTGCCTCTCCAAGGGGTACGCACCTTGTGAGGCGCCCTCAGAAATACCAAGGTACTTCAGTTCCCTCAGTTTCCATCATTCAGGTTGTTTCCCCAAGCGCGTGGGACTTCACTTCCAAAGGGGATAAACCGCAACCACACAAATAACCACAAACGACAGTCACTCCTGAAATTTTAGGAGTCTTTTGTTTTCAGACAACGTTGAGATTGCTTTCTATAGATATTCCCTGCATAGTCTCCTGTGGCTGAGACCTTCCAGCCATTACTTAATGCATTCTAACATAAAGCTCCTATATCTAAGAGCTTCCTCGGCAGCCTCCATGCAAGAGTTTCGGAGAGAGAACTGCATATGAGCCTGTGACAGTGGCGTTTCCTCTTCTTTGAGAAAAACAACCAGGAATAGTCAGGCAATGTAGTCAAATGCTTGTGAGCCACCTGCCACTGCATATCAATATGACCTGTTATTAAACAACGTGTAAACAAAACGTTTTGGGGAAAAAGACTATCATTTAAGTGAAGCTACATGTTATTAGTTGTTTATATAAAAAAATAAATCAATCATGCAGCGTCAGGCGTCTCCTCCTATTGCGTGATTCCACATCTCCAAGTTTTATAGAATCCAGCACTGGCTGACAAAGAACCTAAGCCCATAGCAACTGGAAACTAAGTTAAGAAAACAGTTTCTGACAGTTCTGAGAGGTGAGCTGCTCCCTGCATCATTGAAGGCCACTGGTCTGAAACCGCTCGGTGACCAAGGGAGCTTCCACATTAGTTAAGAGCTAAAGAACACCAGACACCTCAAATATCGCATTTCCAACCTGCTGGTCCCAGAGTGCTTCAGACCACAGAAGATCTTAACAACTCTCATCTCAAGACAGACAGAGGGAAAGCACGCTCATTTTCAGATGACACTCCTAATGTCTGTGGTATAGACTGTTCCTTTTTAAGTGTGGGACAGTACTACCCTTTGACATCACTCTTGTTTGGGCATCCATTCAATTGCTTGGCAGCTGGGACCAAAAATCTAAGGAGTCTGTATCCAAGCTTTGGTCATTCGTCAGCTGTTTGGATCACATGCATTAAAGCACATCCTATCATAGTAGGAAGGGACATTTTAAACAGCAGCATGACTTTCGGAGCTGTCACTGGTTCTACCTCACTACGTCGTCTCAGGAGACCACATAAGCTTAAGCAGAAGCAGTTTGATTCCTGGACTTTTTTGTTCCAAAGCTTGGACTTCCTCAGTGGGACACCTCCTTTCTCCAAGAGGCGAGTTTCATTTGAGGTCATCCAGTCCTCTCCCTAGTGAAGCCACACGTTGTTTTTTTCAAAATAGTAATTCCAGCATGCTTATGCTGCACTTTCTACAATTTCCTTAGGACAAAGGGTTATCGCTCTGATCTTTCCATGGGTGATGTAACAACATGCTGAAGGAAGATCACTGTTAGACTAAATTCCTCCCAGGTGCCTTAATTATAAGGCAACAGTCACATGGCTGCGGCAATGAAAGAAGAGAGGTTAGCTTTAGTTACTTGAGCCAAAAGACGATTAAAAAAAAAAAAAGAAAATCAAATGGCAGTTGTGTAAAAAGCAGGAATAAACACTGTACACCCTTGTTATGGAAAGAACTGGCATGATCTCATCTCAAAAGGGATTTAGGCGCTTAATTGCCTCTGCAACCAATTCAAACACTCAAAATCCCTGAGCCTGTGAAGGTAAGTGCAGATTTAATAATAAAATGTTCTTTTACCTACAAGAAAGCCTGTTTTAAAAAGTCAACTGTAATTAAATGCTAAAACCTTTTGTAACAGTAGCACGGACACAGTGTCCCATTGTTAACGCTACCTTTTACACTCTGCAGGGACCAGTTTTCCTTTTTCTTCTGTGGCATTACCCAGGCATGGAACAGCCCCAGAGTCTAATCGCTCTTTCCTTTAGGTTCACAGGACCACTGAGGTTCTTCCCACAAGATATTTTCCCACTGGTCGACAACCCAGGGCACGCTTGCTCAGTCCACAGCCAAATCCCAAAGGCACTGGAGAATATCTGTTTACCTTAACCTTTTTCCTCTCTTCCCGTCATATAACCGCAAGCTGGAAGTACAAAATACTAAGCCATTTGTACAGCGAAAGCATACATTCGTTGTGAATTGGACAGAAAGAAATGACCACAGCCATCGCTGTGGGCTTCCTCCATTACCTTAGATGCATTTCTGCTCTTTCTTTGTACTTCTGGCGTAAGTCACCTTTCAGCTTTACAGCAGCATACGCTGGAGGATTGCAAGAGTCTCAGAGACTGCCAGCCATACCAGGAACTGTACGGGTGCCTATGACAAATAAAAGAGATTATTTATCTTGTGCCCAGAGGCCTCTGAAAGGGCCCAGGGCCAAACTGCAGCAAATTAAAAAAAAAAGGACTGTTAGTTGCCAGGTGAAACAGTCAGCAGCCTGGCTGAGCTAGGCTTCACCTTAAAACTCTTTGCAATTAGCTGTGCAGCCCCTGGGGCTCTGCTGGAGGTGGACTCCCATCAGGACACCAGACCAGCTTATTATCACAGAGAAACAAGAAGGTTTTTTTCCTCTCTGCGGTCAAGACAAGCAACTGTAGGACTTGATAAAGGCAGTTAGATCATTATTTTATCACAAGCATTGGGCTTCTGCTCCCACCTCATACAGCAAACATCACACACACACACAGAGACCCCATTTCTTCACAAGTAGAAAAAGGAGGAAAGACTCTCAAGGAGACAGATGAAATCAGGTGGGTTGTGCCACTATAACTTCAAGAGTGACCAGGGAGACCAAGGCTCTTTTGGCCATCATTGAAGCATCAGATTAGCCAGTCTATTCCTAATCCACACTCACTGGTGAAAGGAAGAAGTAAAAACAAAAGACATGGCCTAAAGCCGCAGTAGCTAATTGGAACAATAAAACCCCACAACATACATGTGCGCACCCAAAACTGTTTAACCTGTGGCCAAATCTGGGAAATGCAGAAGCACCAAGGACAATTTCAGAAGGGTCAGTACATCAGTATAGGATTAATTTTCATGAGTTAGCCTGAAAGCACCACCCAGAGCACGCTCTGACAGCCCTTCCCCACAGTAGCTCAGATCTCCAAGGTGACAGAGAGCAAGAACATCCCATCACCCATCCCTACGATCCTCACCAAACAAGACGTGGCTGGAAGGCCCAGTTGCCTGAGTATCTCAAATGCTTGCTCAAGGCGGGCCCACCAACCAAACCCAAGAGCTATCTTCTGGCTTCGGAGTTACTGCCAAGCTTCCCAATCTCACTGCCTTACTCCAGCTCCCTCTCCAAAAGACGAGCTTCCCGACTCCCCCCTGCTACGCACAACACCGGGGCCAGCTGCTTGGCGAGCTTCAGGTACCCTGCCTTCTTCCCTGGTCTACACATGAAGCCTCACAGCATACAGAGCAGGGGAGAAAAAGAGGATGTGAGCATGTAACTGTTATTGCAGTGTCTTCTTTGAACCAAAAAGACAGCACTTGAACCTCCAAGAGTGCCCTCTTTGAACCAACAAGATACATCACTGTAGCTCACCAGCAAGTAAGAATGGAAAGTGCATGCAGCACTACCATGGAAACGCGCACAAAACAGTCTGGCATTTGAAAAACCTCAAGATTTCTGTCTTCGGTTGAGACTGACCAAACAGGAACATGCAGATCCAGCCTCCTTATCTTGGAGCAACGCAGCTCCAGAGCTTGATACTCAATTCACACCGCAAGCAAATCAAGTCATTTGTAGCCCAAAGAGGGGTGTGGGGCAGTTGAAAAGGGCCCAGGGCACAACCGACACCCTCACATATGGCATATTTGACGTTCTTGCAATACGCTGAGCACTTTTGAGGCTTTCAACTCAGGAGGCCTGCAGTAAACAGCTTCACTTGCTTTCTGTTTTTCCTTTTCACTTTGGGATACCTCAAACTCAGTTTGCTAAACCCTAAAGCTCTCAACAGCCCCAGGATGACTCTCTAATTCGATGACCTGGGTATACAGCCATGTTTTTGCTACTATGCTGGCTACCGTAATTACCTCCCTTCCAAAACTATAAGGTGAAACTGTCTCTACACATCATCTTTTTTCTAGCCAGAGTGCCGGCAGGGCAGAGGGGTATATATGCCTCAGCACTGGGACACCCACTGGTTCTCAGTCATCCAGGACAGACAGGAGTTGGCCAGACTTCTACACAGAAAACCTTCAGAGAATCCTTCTCCATAAGAAAACCAAAACACAGACCCCGTGTACTAAGAGATTACAGGAAAGGCAACCATGAGAGAGCAAAAACTGAAACCATAATTAGCTGTTATGATTGCTGAGTAGGAACTATGCTGTGTGTGGTTACAGTGCAATACTCCACATTTGGAATCACTGACTGACTACACACTCTGGCACATCTTCTCAGGAACACTACAATACCTAGAAGCTTCTTCTGAAAGTCCATGCAGAACATGGCCAAATCCATCTGGGGCTTCACAGGCACCGCTGGGCAGGAAGCATTTCTGAAAGCCCAGGCAAACTTCACCTTGTGCGCTCGCACAGAAGCTGGGCTCCTTTGCAAATCTAAGCATCACTAAGAAAACAGACCAATAGTTTCCATAAAGAAGTGTGAAGCAAGTTAGGTGACATCCCTCGATGACAAAGGGGCATAGGATTAAGCCAAATCACACACAATCCTCGAGTAAAAGTAAAGAATGATCCTGGGCTCTGCTAGGTTAGGAGGTGGCAGAGACAGAAATGCAATGGAGCATGTTAACACAGGCTGCGTTTTTCGTCTACGACAGATAAGGAGAGTGCCAGAGGGCTCTCAGCAGGGAAGGAATACAGTTGGCTCTGAAAAGTTGTGAAATCTTTGCCTATTTCCAACCAGCTGCCTCAGTGATCGGAAAGGATGAGCAATTGTTCCTGGACTAGGAGGAAAAAAATCATCAGCTTTCCCAAATGATTATGGAAAATAAACCCAACAATAAGTCATATAAAAACATGAGCTGCCCAACACACCTCAAATGACACAGTAAACTTGACGAGAACCTAGTAGAAGAGGGAAGCCCTTTTTGCTACTTTCTAGCTGGTACCCAAACATCTAGTCGAGTTGATAGGGAGTTACTCCAGACCCGATCATACCATTTTCATCTGTAGCAAGGAAAAGGAAGAAAAACATTCTTTGAGGAAGGGCTCAGTAAGTCTCTTGGCAGAGTCCCCACTTGACACCACCAAATATAACCCCTTCAATCCCAGGCGGCCAAATTCCACGAAGATGACAAGCAAAGCTAAGAAGTCATGGAAAACTAAGAAAATGCTGAAGGATTTAAAGGGCCACGAAGACTATCAGAGGGCTGGAGCACCTCTCCTATGAGGACAGACTGAGAGAGCTGGGGTTGTTCAGTCTGGAGAAAAGGCTCTGAGGAGACCTTACAGTGGCCTACCAGTATCTTAAGGGGGCCTACAAGAAAGCTGCTGAGGGACTTTTTAAGATGTCGGGTAATGGTAGGACTAGAGGGAATGGATTAAGACTAGAGCTGCGTCGATTCAGACTGGACGTTAGGAAGAAGTTCTTCACCATGAGGGTGGTGAGACAGTGGAACTGGTTGCCCAGAGAGGTGGTGGAAGCCCCATCCCTGGAAGTTTTTAAGGCCAGGCTGGACGGGGCTCTGAGCAACCTGATCTAGTGGGAGGTGTCCCTGCCCATGGCAGGGGGGTTGGAACTAGATGATCTTTAAGGTCCCTTCCAACCCTGACAATTCTATGATTCAGGAGGCCAGAATTGCAGAAAAAAATAATAAAGGCCACCTCTGTAATGAAAAAGACAAGGAAAATTTGAACTTTTTAATAGATACAGTTCTGTGCAAATAGTAAATTCTGTGCTACAAGCATATGAGAAACGTTCACTTGAGATGATCCACATGAGGCTGAAATACTACTAGTGACTGGTTTGATGGAGCTTCTATCAAAAGAAATCCACAGTTCAGCAAAGCTATTTTTAAGTTCTTAAATAACCTTTTAATGACTCTCTACTGCCTCTGAACTTGTTCTTTCAGACACTTGAGAGACATCTATCTCGCTCACTCAGCATTCAGCCTTAAACAAACAAAGAGATGAACACCAATAAAAATTTTAATTAGAAAATACTGCTGCAAGTCACTGGAAATGGGGGTTGTGCAACATTATGCCAGGGGCAACAAGCAATTTGTAGCAGAACTTAGGACAAGAGAGCAAATCAGAAATGGGGCTGGGGTGGAGATTTTCACCAGCCTCTAGAAAGACTCCCTGCTCTACGTGAATTATAATCAAATCCATCAATTACAAGGAAGTCATAATGCCCTTGTCCTTTTCTTCGTAAGATCTAACCACACCCAAATACCTACCGACAGAAGACAAAGAGCTCTAGGGCAAAATGAATCTCTAAATACTATAGCAATGCCTATTTCAGAAACAAGAGCAATTTGCGTCCACGTTATTTACGTTTGCAGTATATTTTTCATCTTAGTATCTCAACAATACTGTTTTTACATTCCTAAAGTAATTTTTTTCCAAAAGCAGTAAGTGTCAGCCCAGTTCTGCCCCTCGTGATGTGACTCCCGCTGGAGCAGAATCTGCTTGGGGAGGGGGAAATCAACTTTCTCGCAAGACAGAGGTTTAGATACCTGCTCTCTTCAAGAAGCTGTGCTGTATGTTAGACATCTCATTTCTCCATCTCCCATCAGTGACTCTTAAAAATAGAACACACTTATTCTCAATCGCAGCAGAATTAAAATACCAGGAAGGAAAAAAAGAGAAAACCCACACAACTCCTATCCAAAGCACAAGACAAGTACTTCAAATTGTACAAGTGTTGGAGCAAACCACACTCTAACCCCCCCTTCATTAAACATTTACAGAGAGCCCATCTGCATATCTCAAGCAAACAAACCCAAGTTTGAAGCCAGCGTGTTTAGCTAGATTAGAGATCACTTTCCCTCGCCCCCCACCAAATTAAAGGCATGAAACAGAGGTAAGAGCGGCTCAAAAACACTGTCAAGTTTGGGATCAAAAATTACTCTTTTCCAAGTCCTTTCTGAGCATGTTCTACCTGGGAGGTGCTACTAAAAAACACAAACAACCCCCTCCCCCAACCTGATGGGTTTCTCTTTGACAATACGCTACATGCCAGGGAAAAAAAAAACAAGACAAACTCCCATTCTCTTACAACATGTGCTTAACTAAGACCTAGTTCAAATAAAGTGCTTTGCCCAGACCTTTACAGTGCGGCCAGGTCTATGCCGTAAGCTAATTGTCAATACAGCTATACCTCGCTTTATACCAGCAAAGGGGTTGTAGGGCGAGTATCGCCCTTCCTGGTGAAAGAGCACGCTTGCTACGAGAACTTACTCCAGTCTTCCCAGGCAAAACGTGCGCCAACAGAAAGCTCTTTTTAACCAAAATAACTGTGCCAGCAGAAGACACGAGACCAAACAGCCTGCCAGATTTATAATGGCCTCCTTCATTCTTTAACCTATGTTTATTTGGCAGAGAAAAAGTATCAGTAGATCCCCTTCAAAACAGCTCTTATTCGCTGACTCAATCAGGGGTGTAAGAGCCTGACCCTGCTACTGGAGCATCCGGCCCCCTTAAAACTGCTTCCTCCTACTCGCATTACCCTTTTGTGGCTGCACTGTCCCATCATCTCCAGTGTCGAGATACGGAACCGATATGGCAGAGCATGACCAACTTCATCGTCCCTGCAGGCGTAGAGCAAGTCTCCTTAACCCATCAGCACCATTCACAGGGAGCAAAACACACAACGCTTCCCTTGGGAAGTGGCCTGGGGCGTACAAACCTTCTACACGGCACACAGAGAAAAAAGGAAGGAGAAGCTTCCTCAAGGGATTTTACTCTTCCATTTTCTTTCTCCCACTGTTGCCCACTCAATTGCCTCGTGCACAGGAGCCAGACCAGAGGTTTTGCTGTGTCACTGGGAAGGCGGAACCCAGCACCCACCTGCTCCCTGAACACTGAAGTTTTGGCAATGGCTCAAGGTAACAGAGCTTAGCGGCAGAGATCATTCCAGCTGCAGCAGCACTGGGATTACCTTAAACTGCACACTCTCTCTTTTTCCTTCTATCGGGAACAGGATATAAACTTGATATATCGTAATAGCCCTTTCCACTTATTTATGTGGCACTTTCCACTTGTTTCTACAGTTGCCTTCTACAGAAAAGCAGGTCAATTTTTATCCTTCTCTTCTTTCGCAACAACAAAAAAACCTCACTGCTGAAGAGACCTTTCAGCATTGTACTTCCAAACCTGGACGTAAAATTCCATCAATCAATTTCCTTCTAACGCCTATAAACCTACTTGGTCCAGTCTCTGCTCGATGCGTTCACTCAGCACGTTACGGGACACGTTCTGCTTTATTCAGGTCATTGCTCGTACCCACCCCTCGCTCAGTCGTTTCAATAAGCAACCCAGTACAGTCCAAGGCAAGAGGTCAAAACATATTTTGTTCCCATCTCTGATGTCCAAGGTCACACAGGGAACGGACAATCCACTCCACACTCTGTCTCAACTTTGTCCTCTCAAAAAAGGGTGGTAAATAATACATCTATTTGTCATATATTGTCAGATTAGCAGATGGCGGTTTTAGTAATTCCTTCATTTAGCTTTCAAAAAACTTGATGTGGGTTTCAAAGCCATTTTTCAAACTCAGCTTTGTTACTGTGATAAAATATATCATACTCCCCTTACAAATAGGCAAAACCTCTCCTAACTCATGTAATGCACGTTTCACTGGTAACCTAGATAGGCAGTGTGCAGGTGCTGCACATGGCTTACCTAAACTGCACGGTCCCTTAGAACACCTTCAGGGCATTCAAGTAAGACATTCCTAAAGTATTTACTTTCCCCATTTCTGGTTTAAGGATCATACAATTTTCCAATGCACAGTAAAAATGTCTACTAATTCCATCACTTTCAACACAACTCCTCCTCCAGAAACCACCAAGCTAATCATAGTTGTCTACAACACTAACTGCGAGCTGTGGGCTGCAGACCCCTGAGGCCAAGAGCCAAAGGATTTGCAGACGGTAACAGAGAAAGCAAGCCTTCTCTCAGGAAGCTTACATTAGTTCCAGAAAAAGCATATCGCACCTGTAAAAACCGTCTAAACCGGCACTAAGAACTGCTAGTCCACAAGTTCCAAATCTGCCAGCCACACAGGCCTCCCAAAAAAGCTAAGAACCTTCATTTTGGTCACTGAAGGATGGAAAAATACCATCCTGTGGCTGCGATTCTCCTCTCTCAGCGCTTGTGCAAAGCAGAAGCAAGTCGATGAAATGTTGCTGTTCGGTGAAAAGAACGTCCGCATCGCAGCGACTGTCACTGAAGCAGAAAGACTGTTTGTTTTACTGCTGACGGCATAGCCCCGCTAGCCCCAAACAGCGTGTCCTACGACTCTCGATGGACTTTGCGTGCTACTGAGAACTTAATGGATTCTATTTAGCAGTAGCCTGCTTCAAAGTGAGCCTACAAATACCTCCATCTCACCCTGGATTACAGCATAGCTGTTCCCTGCAAGGGCAGAAAGCCTCCCGCGTCTCTATTTACAACCTGTTTCTTGGTTTGATTTCTGTGAAACTATTTTGAAATGAAGCTTCAATAATGAACATGAGCCAAAGGTTTAGTCCAGGGCACCTCATTCTCTCTCATATCCTGCCAGACAAATAAAACTGCAAAAGCCGTATCAATAAGAAGAGAATCAGCTCTACCATATGAGTATCTCCCTCTCCAACATCTGTCTGCCTCTCCAGCTTGTGGGATCGAACAGGAGCAGGACTGTCCCAGGACCATTTGTCATCCTCTGTGCTATCAGCTAACAACTTGTCTCTCTAGCTCTACAGATTTTTAAATAGAAATCAATACATGAAATACCCGGCCGAGCACAAGTACGGCTGTACCCTGGAGAGCATGTGGGATTTGCTGAATACCATGGAGATAGTCTAGATTTACAATGCGTCAGGACAAAATCGGATTAATCGCAAAATATTCTAAACCTAGCACGTTTCTTATGTTGGCTTATTTAACTTCAGCCTGAACCAGCCTGACTCATTTTCTGATTTATCCTTCACGATAGCCAATACCGCAGACTAAAGGCTTTATTTCCCTCTCCTTTGCACTCAGCTTTCTCTTACGCCATTCTTCTTGTTAAAAGGTTACCAGCCTTCGTATTACTCACTCCACTTCTGCTGCACCAAAACTCTTCAACTACAAGTTATTCTTCAACTCATTCGGCCTTTTGAAGCAGGTTCGCATCTTCCAGTGGCCTTACATTTATAGTCTGTCCTCATTGCCAAGGACAAAAGCTTACAAAAAATCACATTAGTAGAACTTTTAAGCGCAGTTCCCTTTTGACAACTCCCATGCAAGTATTTTCCACCTTTTACATTTCCCAGGTGTCTATTTTTTTGCAGCATCGAGCATCGTTTACAGAGACCACATCCTGGCTCCTGCTAGAGTTACATCTTATTCACGTAAAAAGGTGTAGTCTACTCATTCGTTTACATCTTATTTTTCATTTCAGGTATATCCACACGTTAATTATGACCAGATTCATAGCAAATTTTCTTTCCCTTAACGTCAGTCTCAAGTCCCTCTCTTTGAAAACCACCAAGAACTTCCCTCTTGCTCCTTCCATCCTCCCAACCATTCATACAGCAGTTAAAAGGTTAAAAATACACAACAAATCTGAAGGCACTCATTTATCAGCAGCACAGGTGCTACTAATGAGTCACACTCAGAAAAACAACCTGTCCAAGACCGCATACAGTCAGCAACAGCCACAACTAGAACCGAGGGCTTTCAAATACTAACACTTTTGTTATTGTTTTAGATTAAAGCTGATTTTACAAACAGCCCACAATCCCCTTAAAAAAACCCAACCAAGAAAAAAAACTAAAACCAAACTCCATGCAGTCATAATAGCCATTGTTTAACCAGTACTGTGATCTTGCAACTGTTAACATAGGTCAGAGGCAGCGCTGAAAAACAAGGGTGGAAGTTAGACTGGGGGTGGCACCAGCTCCCAAAGGGCTGGTGTGGATGAAGCAGCCCGCAGGGCAGATGCACAGAATCTAAAGCACAGTATTTTCATCTGCATTTCATTTCATTCACCTCTAGGAAGCTACACTGCAGCTGAGGTCTTCTGGTAAATAAGGAAAGCCGACTGCATTTTATTTAGAGTCCTCATACGTTAGTCAGCGCATGATACACAAAATACACTGGCAGCTCATCAAGTTAATGGGATTCATAAGAACTGACTTGGAGAAACACAGCAGAAAGGCGGGATGTTAGGAAAAACCTTGCTAGTACCATTAGCTGCTAGGCTTTCTTGCCTAGAAATCCATACACTGAGTCAGACACAGGAGATCAAAATCGAAGAAATAAAGCCACCTTCTGTCTCAAATAAAAGGAGGCAGAAAGAAAAAAGACACTTTGCATGGAGTCATGCTCAAAAAAAATCAAATCACTTGCCTTGTTCAATGAACACAGTGCTCCCTAAAACAGAGACTATAAAGGCTTTTACTAAAACATATCAACGAACAAAAAAACCCCAAACTTAACACCCTGAAGTCACAAAGCAGAAGTGAAAATCATTCCAGCATGCTTATGCTGCAGAATTAAAGTATCTATCTACATCTACTTTCAAGACCTTATGTATTTCCTAGTGAAAGACAAGATCATTCAATGGACATACTATTCCAGCCAGCAGGAAACATCGGGCAAGTGCAGACCGTCAATAAAACATAAAACCAAGATGCATTATCACTCTGAGTGTATCACGGGTGAACAGCCTTGGGAGAAAAGGAAATTTTCAGACACAGTCAATGACTCATCGCTGGCATAGACAAATTCTTCCAGCCCCACTGCGTGCCTAGGCCAACTCTAAGTCACTAACAGATAGCATGAAAAGCCATTACTTCCACGAGCTAAATAACCACAATTCTGGCTGTATCACGCAAGTTTAGGTCTGCGATATAGTCATCAGACTGGGCAGATACAATTAGAAGTAATTTATAGAGCGTACCGTGCCATAGCATCTTAGCATCATCAAAGATGAGTCCTGTCCATGCTACAATGCTCAACAGAACGGGGAGCCAGAAGCAGCAGAACAATCATCCACTAGACCACAAGCATCACACTGTCCTCCGAGGAAAAGGCTACTCTTGTGCATAAGCAGCGATCACCTTCGAAGGGCTGAGCAGGTAAGAGCTGAAACTGTGAGATCAATAAGTACTTCACAGCTGAACGTCTAAAGAATAGTAGGGGCACTCCTTAGCTACAAAAATCCAATTTTAAATGGAGGCACAATAGTGTGAGGCAGCCGATAAAAAGAGACTGCCCGAGAAAAGGAGGCCACCCAGCCTCAAGCAATCTCAGTTAACTCTCCAAGACCTAAAACTGCTCAACTCCCCAAAACGGAGCTATATTGCTTTGTCACGATACACAGCAAGTCTACCATTCAGAAATCAGAATGTTTATAGGACGCTTCAGCAAGAACTGCAGTTAAAGCAGGCCATAAAAGCCAGGGCATCCTAACAAGCTGTCGTCAGACTGCGGCCACAGTACACTGCAACAGAAACCCCACTTGAACAAGCTTTTAGTCAGCTGACATCTATTCCCTTAATAGTAATAAAGCAGAGACAGCGAAGAAACCATTGACAAAGACAAGCACTCGTGAAATACCTACCCAACTATGCTGGACCATTGCCATAAACAGCCATGAAAGAAGCAGTGGAGCAGACTAGGAACAGATACCTAAAAAGTCAAGTCCTGCTTCCGATGACAGCGGGTCTTCTCCTCCTGAGGCGCAGCACAACCCGGACGCAAGCAGAGCCAGCCCAGAACTCTGCTGCAACAAAGCAGTCAATGACCTGAGGCCACTGTACACCCTGAGAGGGGCAGGGTAAAGGCCACGGGCTCGCTCCACAGAGAGGACAGAGCCAAAGGTGACCTGGAAACTTAGTAGACAGCAAAAGCTGTCATTTTAAGATGCTAGCGGAGGCAAAGCTGAACACGATGATGAAAAAAGAGCATACTGTCCACATACATCATCCATAGTCAGCGCGGAAGCCAGGAGGAGTTAGGAAGAGCCCCAGCAATCAAGTGGGCAAACACAGGAGGATTGCTCAGACGAGAGGACTAGAAAACCTCAGATACCCAACTGGAACAGAGGCAGAAGCCACATCGTCAAGTACGCTGCATACAAGTGAAATTTTGGCTTTAACAAGTCTGTTACAACTTGTACGAGACCATGTTTTTAATAGTTATTAAAAGACAAGTCATGACAACTTAGAAGGAAATCAGAGAGGAAAGCACAAAATGTAGGACAGAAAAATCTGAAGAAAACACAGGAACGTACTCCTAAATGAACTGCAGCCGAAACTTCTTTGTAAATAACTCAGGAACCAAGTACTTTAATTTCTAAGTCCATCAGTACTATTAGCCAGCAAACACACGTGGCGCAAGCTGGACTACCTTGACATTCTGGAAATACATATACTTAATGTACGCCCTAAGACACTGAGAAGTCAGTCAGCAGAAATCCAAGAAATGGGCAATAGCCTATATTCTAATTTAACACGCACTGTAGTCTTATTTACACCGTTGTCGTATTATTTATACCCAAGGATTGAAAGCTAGAGTGAAGCACGAGTCACTGACACACAACAGCCTAGACTTTTAGGCTCTGCACATGACGTTGATTTTACACCCAATACCAACCTAAGGTACAATAAGCCACTTCACCACTTACTCCCAGTATGGAATCCATGCTCCTTGTCACTACTGGATTTCAGTCAGAATTTCAGAGGAGCCATACAAAGTTCAGGTTTATATTTGGCACGCTAAGTACTGTGCATGGCTTCAGATAGTATAATTCATGATTGCTTTATTTTCCCAGCGCACTGCCAGCGTTAGTACCACTCACTGTCTGCATTCGGGCCCGGTGGCTCAACGCTGGAAGACTTGTTACCGCTCAGATACACCAGGATTAGTGTTATCCATGCGCTAATATTCACTCACAAAACAGAAACAGCTGGTGGCTGCACGGAAGACCTTCTGGTGTCAAAACCCCTCCCGCTAACTTAGCTTTTTCTGGCCTTTCACTCAATCCAGCAGGGCTTGGCTTTATTCCCCTCCCTCCAGCTCGAGATTTAGCTCATTCAGTAGAGTAGTCACTAATCAGTTTAATGTTTTTGCTCTGGCAAAGCGAGGAAGTGACCTCTTCCTTCTTTCCCTTTCCCAAAGCCTTTCACTGTTAAAACACTAATGCCCTTCTCGCAGCCAGCTCAGTGAGACGCGAGGACACGATGACCTCGTGTGGCAGATCTCACTCGCAGCTTCGCCGCTGCCACAAACTGCGGCACCCGCAGCACACTTCTCCCCATCAGTTTTTATTTCAAGATTAAACTTGTAAGTTTCCTTTCCTCACAAGCGGTGACAGTTTTCCGTGGCCACGTTTTTCAGTGAGCTAACTTTAACATAATTGATGTTGCGCTGATGGCTTTTAATATCTTTTAAAACAAATAACTAATTTCTATCAGCCACGAATCTGGGCCAGTGACCCCTTTCAGGAGGACATCAAATTATCCCAGTGAAAAAATCTCCAACCAGGGCTGCCTTCATTCTCAATTACTTAATAGAGCACTTCAGACCTACAAAACAGCACAACAATATTAACTAACTAATGCTCCCAGCCTGCTGAAGACACGGGGTGATATCAATATTTTAAAGATGAAAAGACTGAGAGGCAAAGACTGGTTTACTCACCGTCACGCAACAAGTCTAAACAGGAGCTGGGAAAACAACCTTGGAGTCCCTACACCTCGCTACGCTGAAACCTCTTGGCAATAGCAATCGCACACTGTTTTTCCCTAAGATATAACTTAATTATTACTACATATGTTCTTCCCTGGTCTATACTTAACAGTTTATGGCGATTTTCTCTTGCATCATTTTTATTTCACAAATATATTCCTGAGGTCTTTAATTACTGGAAAAAGAACAGAGTAATTTCAACACTAATCACATTTTATATCTACGTCCATTATTATGAAGTCTGCTTAAATAAACAGAAAACAGCGGGAATAAGCAACTGGCACAAAATTATACAAAATGAAGTCCTACATTACAAAATCGATTGCTGCTCTAAGAAGCATTAAGAGAACTTAAAATCCACTATGCAGAAAACAACAACAAGGACTGAAAGTAAGATGAGGCAGTATTATGTCCATTGCTCACACGTATACTTGTACAGCAATTTAAAAGCTACCAATCCATATTTGAACCTGTAACCTATCTGGAAAAAACTTAAAACCCGCATCCCGATCGTGATGACGCTCGATTAAAACAAGCAAGCGTTTCTAGCCAGTTCCATCAAAGCACCTCTTACCCAAGGGGAGAGAAAGGGACACGCCACTCAAAAGCTGAAAATATCCCATCGCCAAAGAGGAAGTATCAGTTCAAAACCCCTCCATATCTCTAATAGGCAAAAAACCAACACCATTCCTGTTTTTTTTAAATCCTAGGAAGATATAAGCAAGGAAAAGAATACTGACAAACTTGAAAGTCCAAGGTACTGTTAGAGATGTGAGGTCTAAGCTGAGGCACAGGCAGAAGAGTCTCAGGACTTCTCTTTCTGCTGCGTCTGTCCTACATACCCATCACTGCAGCTACGTGCACTTCAGCCCAGCCAGTTCCAAAGCCCTGAGAAGCTAGGGGGCGGCTGGGGCGGGTGTTTTGGTTTTGTTCTTGTTTTCTCTCCACAGCAATTAAAAACTTTCTAATAATTGGGCACGACTTTGCTCCTTCAAACCCAAACTTGGCAGTCAAGAGATTCTGTAAAGCTTTCTGGAACGGGATGCAGATAACCTACCACAGAATTTCTGTGTGCTCTGTGATGGGTTGAAAAAAGAAGTCTTTATTATAACTCAGGCTTGTTTACTGCTTGCAATGAGCACTGTCATTCCAATTCCTGTAATTAAATCCACAATTTTGACAGCTGCAACTGTAGGAATAATTGCACTGTTAGTCAAAATAAGTTGTTACTGTTCTGACTGTTGCCAAGAATGTTTTAAAGGCTTCTACTATGTGTTTCAAGTAAACCTGAACTGAATCTTCATCCATTCCACCCCACTTGATTTCTGGAGCAAAGATCTTAAAAATCTTTCCTTTTACTAGACAACCTTGAAGTCCAAACCAAGATCTTCTACCATACTATTGCTACGTTCCACTATAACATAAATACTATACAAAACACTTCTACTGATCAGTAAGTTGTATGTATGATACATTTTAGATAATCCTGTTTCTATCCCATATCATTTCCCATACATAAAAACAATCTGAAGCCAGTCACAGTGTTTCAGAAATCTCAGAAAACTCATGCACCAAATACACTGAGAATATATAATCTAAAATTCATCCATTGTACTAGTGTTACGAACCAGCAATCTCTAGTATTACGTACCAGCAATCTACAACGTTATTTCTTCCACAAGACAAGGGAGCCAACACTACCAAGCATTCAAAAAGGCTTTCCAACCACTTTTATTTTTCAGTCAACGGTTAGAGAACGCCAGCACAATTCCCACCACAAAAGAAGAAATTTCATCTCAAATTAGCAGGCACCATGGTAGACAATAAAACACTCTTCAGTAAAAAGCTGCATTCCAAAGCCAACTGTGCAATCGGTCAGAAATGTTTAAAGCAGAACAAAGTAACTCATAAAACACAGTACTTGAGATGTGTACCCTGTGTAGTTCATCGTTTCTGCACCTGAAACAGAAGTGGCTCAGTTAATAAAACAACATGCACTAAAACAGCAGCTACTCCACAAAGGTCTCCCCTTCTTACTACAAGAAGATGAGAACGGACAGCCCGCTTCAGATACTGCAGTATCTTGTATAAGCACCCAGAAGGCCCAGTGAGCAAATGGAGAAGCTGGAACGAAAGCAGGAAGCCACCTCTGACATTCCAAATGTGATTAAGGAACGGTTTAGAAACACGTCATTTACAGAGAGAGGCCATTTGCAAAATTTTCTTCTTCCTTTTACGGTACCCGTCAAGCAAACATACTCCTCCACAGGAAAAGAGGACTTACCAACAACCAAACCCAGGTCTGTTTTATTAAGACCTTAAAAAAAAAACACCAAACAAACATGCTAGAGAATAGAAAGCCTCTTAACCTGCTAGTATGCAGTGCACAGCGAAAACAGATATAAAAACTAATTTGATATCTACAAAATTTCAGTCATATTTGGATTTCTTTTAATTCAGTGTATTGCGTAAAGAACTTCATCTACCAAAATTGTCAGACGACATTTTTTTTATACCTTACAATATAAAACTCCAGGTTATATTAAAATGCTCTCACCATCAAAAATGGGGTTTACTTTTTTCTTCCTCAGAACAATGAGACATTCATTACAAACCAATTCCACTAAAAAAAAAAATCCACAACCTTCTTGAAAATTAAATAGCTACTGAGCACAAAATAAATTAAAAAAATACGATAAAATACTCGAGAAGAACTTATCGGTCCGATTAGAAACAGGCGCAACATTTGGGAACTCTCGGAATTCTCACATCTTCCGAATTTGTGTGTGTTAATATAATACTGAACAGACCTACTGATTTATTTAGTCATTTCCCTATTCACAAAGTTTGTTTGTTCCTCACAATTACACCAACAGGATTGAGTCCTGCCTCTCCAGAGGCCTTCTATAAAAGCAGCAGCTGTACTTCAGACTTTGATCGCACAGATGTTTGGAACAGTTTGACTCAGCCCCGCGCTTCAAAGAGGATTATAACGTGCTCAAAAATTCTTTGACCTGCAAAAAGAAATAAATATTGTCAATCAAACTAAGTATTTATCAACAGAAAAATACAGCAACTACATTTACCTCTCCTTTGCGTTATGCTTTACTACAGCCTACAGGAACTGGGAAGGATAATCTTAGGCTTGACTATGCCATTTCTTGTCCACCAACATCTTTTTCAGCCACGGTACCTGTAATTTAGCAGGTGCGGAGAGAGACACATTGGAATGATGCTTGTTCCCCCTGTGGTCCTAAACTACAGCCCTACATTGCAAATGAATTATCTTAAAAGCAGGTCTCACCTAAACAGGAGGAAGATAATGACCACCTCATTTGGAAAACACCACGTCACACCCACTACCAGAACAGCGTTCATGTTTAATGACAATGAACAACCCAGTGCATCTAATTAGCACGTTCCTTGGAATTTGAGGTTGGCAAATACATAATAGAACAATACCTAGCAAAACCATAGTACTTGAACAAAATCTGATCCTGTAGAACAATGCCATAAATAGTTCAGCTGCTGTCAACCTCCATTTCCAATACTTGAAGAGCAACTCAAATTGCTACAGCTACCTAAAAACTAATAGTGATCTTCTGGCCCACAGAATGTTACCTAGAACCCTGAGTTAGAAATCCAAGATCCTACAGAGAGCACCAAGACCCAGGACAGCGCCTCAAATAATCCACGAGAACCGGACCCAAACCAGGCAGCGTGCCCAGCAGCGGGCTAGCATTACACTTAGAAGTGTGGTCACGTAAGAGAACACCTTAATATTCAGGTCAGTACCAAAGGTCGCAGGAAGACAACGTGCTGAGGAGGCGCTTCTTGCCACAGGTACGTGTGCCTTCTTGTCGTGTCCCCTCCACTCTCCCTCCCCAAAAGAAAAAGCGTAATACACCCTCCCTTTAAAGCACAGGGATAGGAAGAGGTGGCAGCAAGGGCCACGCCACCTTTTTTAAAATACAGCCACCCAGCAGATACAAGGCAGAAGGAATCCAGGGCCTAGGCACACGACTTCTGTCTCTGTTTCAAGAGCGTTCTAGCGACTACGCTGTGATACAGCCTCAACTGGGAGCGTTTTCCTCTCTGCCCACTCAAGCTGGTCTACTGCAAAGAGAGGAATCAACAATTTGCTGGAGAACATGGTATTATTCTTTTGGCAGAGGCTCTCATACACAGAGCCATCTGTAAACATTTTATCCAAATTCTCGATGTAAAACGGAAACAGACCTTGGATCGCATTCTCCAGCTGTGACCCTTCCTAGTTCAGGGCTCGAGAAGGTGGAAAAAAAAAGAGGTCAAATCCCTTCGCATACAGAAGGGAACGCATAACTGCCAATACTCCGACTTGAAAGGCATCAAGAGAAAGCCACCCTCTGCTTTAGAAAATAGCAACATTAATACTACATGATGAACCCTATCACGACTTACACACTAGGCTGAGTTTCAGGACGCGTCTCTGAAAGCGAGTGTCACAAGAGAAGGGAGAAGGAAGCATACGGGTTTTGGGTCCCCGCTGGACACTAAGCATACACTGAAGGCCAAATAGCCTCATAAAGAACGTAGCAGTTCTGGGACTCCACTTAGGAAATGCCAAAAAAATAAGGCCAACACAGGGTTTGGGCTGATCCCAGATAACCCGAGAGCTACATGGCACTAAACTCCTCTGAAATCCCGATTTAGGTGCTCAGCTTTGCCTTATCTCATGGTGCAGATGGGAAGCGCGTTCACCCCGCAGCTGCAATGTCCAGTCATTCCATCAATTAACAAGCCTTAAAAGAGGCAAATATGATGAAAGACTGTTTTAATCAGGTGAGCACTTCTACTACTCAGTCGATAAGCGGAGATCGAAGAACAGTTTATTCCCAAAGAGATGAAAAATGTGCACGTACCGTTGCTAAGATCTGCAATTCATTGCAACTACTCAAATAAACGTCAAGTTACCCTCAGCTGAATCTCATCATTATTCAAATCCCAGACACTTGAGCAGTTAAGAGGTTGATGGTTTGGCCTAGCTTTAAAAATATATATTACACCTTTTTGTGCTAAGGATTAGATCTTCTTAAGGCAGATAGAAACCTCAACTTGAATTCTTTTTATATCAAATAGACATTTTTTTTCCATGCCTTCAAATGAAACTAGAAAACACTTCAGATATGTATTCAGCATTCCTTCCTGAACACAATAAAGAGCTACATTTGAAAAGCGTTCCCTGAAGTTTCAGACCACTGCTTTTGAGCAGGGGTTTGAATAACACTTTTATAAAAACAACTGAAGGGAAAAACCTTAATGATGGTACCAATGGAATAAACAAGACTAAAAATAAGCAGTAATGCAGCAGGCTAGAAGACTGCCCATTATCTGAACATAACTCCACGATTAAATATTTTAGAAGGATGATTATACAGTTTAGCTAGAAATATCTGCAAAACCTAAAATAGTTTGCCATTGGCTCACTGCTTTGGATCAAAATTCGTCTGCAGATTCAGTAAACATCCTTCAATTTTCCATTGTACTGGTTTTGTACTGTATTTTCACAGTACCTGGAACCAAAACTCTTCTACTGACTAACTAGCACTGTCAATTAGACACTTTCACACCTAATACAAGGAAGACTTTACTCCAGATATCCAACTGGGACTTGTGTAGCCTTCGTCCTCTCTCCCTCATCAGCTACCCTCATCCTCTCCCACACCCACCACATTTCTTAGCATACCTGCACAATGTTAGAGGCAGGACAGAGCAAATAACAGTTCTTTTAAACAGCTGAGGGTTATTTAAATTAGAAATTATATTTGCAAACAAAGCTACTAGCGAAAGTCTTCGCAAAGAAGCCTGGAATATTTCCTCCCCCCTTTTCTTTTTTAATGGAAAATTAATGTAGGAAATCGCATTAAAAAAACAGGTTCTACAGGTTCTAGGTCTAGTCTGACTTCAAAGAATGCTTTACTTTGAGATGCAAGAAGTATCCTGAATTCATTTTGACATGCTGGCAATGAATCATCAGTTTCTTCTGCTTGTGAAATTTTACCTTTTCAGTCATGTGATCGTATCTGTCCTTTTTGCCTTTGAAGTCTTCATTAACATCTAACGTTAAAATAGGTATTTCCTGTAGATATTCAAAATCCGTTCTGTATTGGGATAGGAACAAATAAAATATTACTAGCTGAAAAAAGTATACATCGTTCAAGCCTTTGTCAGCATTTTCATTACAAATCCCACGAAAAGAACTGCATATATAAATTACAGCCGTGAATTCTGAATATAAAGCAGCTTGAATTCACAGTGTGGCTCCTAGGATATGTTATCGATTCTTGAACATTCTGTTCCCCTAGCACCCGTTAAAGTTAAATTCAGCTGTGTATTAAAATTAGTGCAGCTGAATCCTCCGCCATTCAGAGCTCTATATGAAGAGAACTCAAGGCGTGTTGCAGGTCCTAGCAATAATTAACATGCTGTAAAGCCAATACTGCTAAGGAAGTATAGATAGAAATATTCCTGGAGTTTAACTTCACATATCATAGGAAAAATTGTAGTTTCACTGGTGGAAAAAGCATTATGGAACATCCTTGCAAAGATTTATCCATCTTTAAGTAACCATTTAAAAAAAACTTACCGCAGAGTCCTATGCTGAAGCCAGCTTTCATGTTTGTAGTGAAGCTTCTCCAGATATTCAATGGGAATTTCTTGCTCTTCGTCTCTTCCACGCAAGTAAATCCTATTTAAGCATTTCTAAAGGCAAAAGATATTAAAATAAATTAGAAAAAATTGGTTGCTTTTGCAGACCTACAGAGGAAGTCTAGTTTGTTGAAGTTTTTTTTGCCAACCCTTCTTCCTGTGCTCAATATGCTGCTCATTGCCAAAGATGAACATTCAACATACTACCTTATGAGGGCAGAAACACTATGCCACGTTCAGCTGACAGAGCCCACAGACTACCCGCAAAATCAAGGACCCAAGGAAATGTATCCCGTTATTTCTCCACTACAAGGAGAGGTCTAAAGTTCTTTATTAAAAGAAGGGGCACCAGAGTATTGCAGGAAAAGAGCACTGAAATACCCATTTTCAATTACAGACAGGCATTTCAAATTCTCATTATGTATTTCTGGCTCTTAGGAACGCTTTTTCAAACATAGTAAATCATTTGTTCCTGTCCTGAACACATCCAAAGCTTCAATAACAAGCCAATCAAAGCTGTTGTACTTTGTAATTTAAATATACGTTATTGACTTGAAGAGGGAAAAAGCAGCCCTCAACAGCAAGCCCTGAGAGAAAGTCTAGCATGTAACATTACACAGTTGTTTACAACAATAACAAAGTTGAAAGCGTGGAAGTTGGAAGCGACCTTTAAGTTAATTACTGCAATTAGAGCTCTTCTAAACTCCTGTGTTTTTCTCTTGTTCCTCTAACTTTCATACTCAAAAGATACATTCATGTTGTTGTTCTCCCCTTTTAAGAAAATATTAGATGCCCAAAAATCAAAGCAGTGTCATAAAGCCTCACAGACAGTAGGTGCATTCATCTAGCTGAGCCCCGTTCCTCCAGCTGAAAGCGCTTCACACACACATCCCCACACACACCCCAAATCAGCTGTGACATTAACTATAAATTGTCATATCTATCCCAGCAATCTTCCTATAGCTATTTTGTATTTTCCTTTTTTTGGTTGGTTTTCTTTTTTTTTTTTTAAGTTCCAGTGGTATTTTTTTGTTTGCTCATCGTATATTCTGGTTTTATAATTAGAAAATCATTATCGTAATAAATTGCACAAGCTACATTTGAAAGAACATTCTTTGTTTAAGTATTTCCAGACTGTATTAGTCATAACGCAAGTATTATAGTTTTCAGGGGAATACTACAATCTGAATGAACTCTCATCAGTGAAAAGATACGGGTCGTTCAAGATTTTGAGAAGATTACACTTCAAGGAGATTTCTCAACTGTTTCCTTCCCAGAGACATTCAAAGCAATCCTTGAAACAAAGATACAGCAGTATGCAATGACACGCAATTGTGACCTTACTGGAGTTGACTGCAAGCATATTATTCTTTTATCATAAAACAAGTCTAGAATCATAGTTAAACCCTACATTAAAAAAAAAAGTACCCTAGAAGCATAGACAAAGATCAAATTTTACAGGCAAGGCACAGAACACGTTCTCTGTGCGGTCATAAATTTTTATTCCTCACCTCGGGAGTGGCTCTGAGATAAATGATCCCATCCAGCGCTAGGCTTTGACCAAACTGCTTATTCATCCAGTCATGCCAGTCTTGGTAAATAGTCCATTCAGTTTCATTCATGCAATCAGACTCATATAAATTAGCTGCAAAGATATATCTGTAAACACAAAATAGTCACATAAACAAAAATCAGCTTCAACACAGTTATCACTTTGTTTGCCCTCAAGTACTGCACAGTAACTAGAAAAGAAGCTGAGCACAGTAACTCTGTAATTTCTTTGATGTATGCTTGGACTGGAATTAAACAGCTGGTATCCCATCCTGTAACCATGGCCATGGCAGCTGCCCACAGCAGCGTCCACAAAAAGCAGTAACATTTGCAGCTTGTGTACAAACCACCACTGGTTTGTACGCTGCGGTCGCTTATTTACAATATATTGGAACACAGTGAATACCTCAGGATTACGTGAAGGGATTTAGTCGTCAAATCTAACCTTTCCAATCCAGAAACACAGGGTACAGCAATATGAAATATTCCCTTTCAGGAAGCATAAAAGAAAAAACGACTAAGTGACAAAAAAATATTTTTCTTGATTCTTCTTGATGCCTACTCCCCTCTTTTTTTTGAGGGGAAACACGCATGCACAAACCATAAAAAAACGACCCACAAAGAACAATCTAGTTAATCAAGGTTATACAATAAAACTATAAACTCTCAAACCAGTAATTTTACTTTGCTGTCAACAGCAATGAGACACAGATTAAAAAAAATAGTATCAAAATTATGTCGAAAGGGGGTAAAAAAACTGAGTCACGCTCTGCTTTTTACTTTGGAGAATCCTGATCCTCCCTTTAAGGACTTCAGCCCAGCATACCTGTCGCTGTAGACAGATCGCTCGAAGAAGACCACAGGATTCTCCACGTCTTTGAGTTTGCCCTCAAGGGATCTGAGCTGAGCCCGGATCCTGCTGAGACACGCGTATGTCTGGAAAGTAAAAGACCACCTCTCTGGTTTCTCATACATCATCCGAAGCACGTTTCCACCACTCTTCTGTGACGTAGTCAGCTCCTGGTTTTAAACAGAGACCTTTAAGTTGAGGAAATGGACGATTAAGGTAAAACAGAATTGCTCTACTACGTTAAAGCTGTTCAGCCTTTATTTCAGGTTTACAATTGCATCATTTACCTCTCAACCCTATTTGTAATACAAGGCGTAAATGCCAGTAATGTTATTCCTCCTGCGGCACCGAGATGAACAAGCAACCCTCTGCAATCAGCAATGTCAAAATGCTCAAGTACCAAAGGACTTTGATCGCTATTTACAAGCTTTAATCAAAGAACAACATCCTACCAGTGCAAAAAGTCAACAACATTGTAGAAAAATCCGTGTTCCTTTTACTCTGACAAGTGCAAGTTTAAAGTTGGGTTCGTTTTGTTTTTCCATCTATTAATTACAATTCCTATGTTACCAGCTGATGCAGCATCTGAAGAAACGATTACGCTCTCATCTTCTGAACTGGGAGGTTCAGAACAGACTCCAGGCCAAAGATCTCCCTCAGCTCGCGAGGGAGATCAAACACCTCCAGACAGCTGCTAAACCACCTCAGTTTTACTGGAAAACACAGCCTACCAAAGACAACTGCTTCTGTCCCAATCTTTTTGCTACATTAACACCAAATCCAAATACTGCCGTATTTTCAAAAATCTAGAGATCGAAGTCAACACCAAGGTGATAGCAATTAAGATTACAGAATTTCAGGGTTCATCCTCATCTCTAATTCCCTGCAACCATACCTACACTAGTAAACCAAACATGCCCAGCACCACGCTCCGACGCTGTGGCCAAGTGGCACACAAGAGCAACACCGATGGCACTGAACTTTCTGAGACTCCAAAAGGAGATAACTACACGCCATGTACTTTCGGCAGAGTCCTCAGGCTGTTATACTGCCCAAACAGTGCCTAGAAACTGCTTGGAAGAGTCCTAGCAGGCACGGGACAGAAGTCCACTAGGGACAGGGGACATGGCCTGGTTCCACTAGCCAGGGTATAACCCCTCTACTTCATAATCAATCAGAGAAGATGCAGCTACAGTGACCTTTCCAAAGTCAGAAGACCCTTATTTATCAGCTTCCCCAGTAAGAAATAAAAGGCATAGAATCACCCTCTGGAAAGGATTCCAATATCCTTGAAAAACATTGTATTAAAAAGCACAGTACTACGCCAACTGAAGTATTTCAGGTGCAACTTTCATAAGAACCAACAACTATGAAAGGAGGAATACATATCTCTTTGTATGCATGCACCGAAAAATGTACTTCCCAAATCTCCCCCCCCCACCCCCTTCCCCTGGTACTGTAGGATAATGAAGACAACAGCTTTATTTAAGATGGAAAAGTGAAAGTCTACTTTTTGATATTAAGCTATATTAGAAAAGCAATAATCAGGATCTTTAATGCTGAGAACTTTCCTCAGAAAAGGGAAGGAAAAAAGGAAAAAAAGAGGCAAAGGCCTCCTGTTCATGCTGTAAAATATTCTTACTAGAAACAAAACGGGTGTGCAGTACTGTGCTGTTTTACAGCCCTCTGCTCTCCCATAGTCAGTTCACAGTCGCTCAAAGTAACTTGTGCCTAACTTTTTCCCATCCCTTGCTTTTACACATAAAATAGAACGGGCTTTTACTGCTTTTATAATTTACATCCTGACATTGAATAAAGATTTATTCTATAATACACCGAGCAGACTGGAAAACAGGAACACAAACATTACGACAAGAATCAGTGAAAACATTGCTATCACACATATTTTCTAAAATACCTAGTCTATATATAGGTCTTCTGAAATTAAAAGAACATTTGACTGGTTTGGTTTTTGTTTTTTTTTTTTAATTTTATTTTAAAAGTTTCATCTTAGTTTCTTTTACCGTACCTCGCAATCCTCTTCAGAGTTTTGCTGAACATTGCACCATCTAGCTACAGGCTCAGGAACAACTTCCCAGTCCTCATCGGCTTGTTTGAGAATATTCACAAATGTCGATTTCCCTGCGGCTATAGAAAAAGCATTCAGGAAGAAGGGCAGTCAAAAAACACCCACAGTGTCATCATTTAAGAACTGCACAATTCGGGTTTCAAGTCCCATAAATGAGTCTCCCGCACCCAGATACTTTTGACTTCACTACAAGCATGAATCAGAGACAATTGTGTACCACAGATCATCAATTAACTGAGCAACTGGAGTTTTCTTTTTTACTTTGTACCACACAGCACCAATACCAAATTTAACAAAAATCAGTACTGACGACAAGTCTCAGCCCAGATCAATTATCTAAATTCTAGAAAGTTACATTTGCAATTAGAACACCAAGCGTTACATTTTTTTAAAGATACTTAGTGGTCTGGTCTCAGGCATGAACTTGCAGCCTTTCGAAATCATTTTAAGAAGAAAAAAAAAAGCAACCGATGACTACAGAAACATAAAGCAGAAGTGGTGGTTTCTCAAATGACAGTACAAAAATACATTATTAGTTACTTCCTACAGCACAGCAGTCATTAATGTGCTCCCAACTGGAAAAAAAAAAAAAAGCTCACGACATTTTAAAAAGAAATATTTAAACTTGAGAGAAACCAACCAGTTGGCTATCAACCACCAAAGTACGTATCACCAAACTGACCCTGGCAATTCCTATCTTCCATTTTAAGCATAGCCTCTTGCCAACAAAAAAAACCCAACAAGTATTTCACTATGAACAGCCCATAACTTTCCCTGCTCTCTATAGCAGCCAAGCAGGCTTCTCTTGTTAATTAGCAGGAGTACTGAACATGATGAGTTTGACCTGGCAGCCTGCATTTACGCAGGTGTTATATACTACAATCAGGACAGGTGTGGGAGAAGTCTTATCCAGCACTTCAGTGCAAAAAGGTGAGTAAATAAAAAAAAAAAAAAAGCATAAATGGAAAGCTTTTTTCCCCTCCCAAATATCATCATTTTTATAGCATTAATTCCTCCAGTGTCAAGGTAAAGTTCCTGAAGTTATTCACAGAATCACAGAACGGTGGGGGTTGGAAGGGACCTCTGGAGATCATCTCATCCAACCCCCTGCCAGAGCAGGGTCACCCAGAGCAGGTGGCACAGGAACGCGTCCAGACGAGGTTTGAATGTCTCCAGAGAGGGAGACTCCACCACCTCTCTGGGCAGCCTCTTCCAGTGCTTTGGCACCCACAAAGCAAAGAAGTTTTCCCTCGGGTCGAGATGAAATTTCCCGTGTTCCAGTTTGTGCCCCTTGCCCTGTCACGGGGCACCACTGAGAAGAGCCTGACCCCATCTTCTTGCTCTCTGCCCTTCATTCAGGTATTGATCAGCATTGATGAGATCCCCTCTCAGCCTTCTCCTCTACAGGCTGAACAGCCCCAGGTCTCTCAGCCCTTCCTCATCAGAGGCGCTCCATTCCCTTCGTCATCTTTATATGATCCCTCCGCCGGCCTCTCTCCACAGCGCATCCCGTCTGGCTGCCTCACGCCTCCTGCCCTGATGAAAAGCAGGGAGGCAGCGGCGAGGAAAGCCGGGTGCCGGCGGCCGCAGAGCCCCGCCAGAAGGGAGGCCCGTCCCCGCAGCCGAGGGCCCTTCCCCACTCACCGATGTTGCCCTCCACGGCGACCTTCTTGATGCGGCCCTCCAGCCGCCCGCGCTTGGGAGGGGTGGCCATGGCAGCGGCGGAGGGAAGCGCCCCAACGGAAATAACCGTCGCGCTCGCGCCCGCCTTCGAATTTGGCGCCACCATCGGTGCCCCCGGCTACGGGTGGCGGCGGGGGACAGAAAGGAGAGGGAAGGCGGCGGGCGAGGAGGGCGCCGAGCCGGGCCGGGCCGACGGCAGGGCGGGCGGTGGAGCGCCGAGCTGCCGACCGAAGCAGAGCTGCGGATGGGAAGAGCACATCGATGGGCGGGCGCCACCCCTGAGACGAGTTGCTCGGTTCTCGGCCGCAAAGGCCACAGAGGTCACCGGCAGGCGCTCATGAGCAACCAATTATGTCAAAAATCGTCCACAAATACCTTAACAAGTGACAGGCAGGTTGGGTTTAAAGGAGAGCAAGGTGACTTGTTTAGAATGTTATTGCTGAAAACCCTAAAACCCCCCGGAACAGATACCAAACCCACACTGTCACAGCATATGACCGTATGGGCTGAACGAGTTAAACGGGGCAAAAAATCCTCAAATCCATGAAAGGGGCACAGGCAGGGTAGCAACCGGGACCAACGCACAGTCCCTCAACCACACCATTTTTTGGAAAGGAGGCAAGAGCCAGATTTTTACCCCTTTTTTCAGGGACGACTCACCGTGTATGCAAGCAGAGGTGGCAGCGGATGCAGACGGGGGGGGGCAGGAACCTTGGAGCGCTGGAGATGTCAGTGTCAAGGGCGGCTTTTAGGAGAAAAATAAGAAAGAAAAACCAAAGAAAAAGGCAGGGGAGCTGCCACGTGGAGCCAAAAAACGGAGTATGTGGTGTGGCGCCGGTGCCCTGGGACAGGACACCCTCCCCAGAGCAGAGCTCTCCTGGGCCCACCCCCCAACCCCCCCTGATTAACAGGAATCCCGCACCCGGCTCCGTCCCTACCAGGTGAAGTCCCGTCACGACACAGGGCACTGCAAAGGGTATCAGGTGGTTTTATTGCTATTGTGGCTGCCTGCAATACAAATATTCAAAATTCAGACGAGGCAATTACGAAAAAAAAAAGTCTGATTTGGATGTGTAACCTTTGTACATGTACAATGTATGAGGGGGGGATAATAAATCTATCTACAAGTAGAAGATAATTTAGAAACAAGTTCAAGAAGGAAATAAAAGACAATCATGGTCAAACATAGCTATTTATTTTCTCTTATAAACAGCCTTCAGTTTCTTATTGAAAAAAATCTAGACTTTAAATATTTTGTCCCATCACATACAACAATCTGTATACATTATTTACAACTCTCAAATAAACATGGTGCAGATTTTTCAGACATTCAACTTTTTTTTTTTTAATCAAAAGCCGTCCTCATTTAAAACTAAAATACCAATCAGTGACTAGAACTGAAGCGATATTGGCACAGTTAGCTTACAGCGAGGGTTCTCATCTTGCATTTTCTATTTTACACCGCATTTTCTCCCATATATTTTAGGATTTTCAAGGAGAGGGAAAGGTTAGTGCTGCTTTTGTAATTTATTTTTTTTTTCCCCCCTTCAAAAATGGCCTTTTATTCAAACCTCGTGCACTTTTATTGCATTCTCCTCTCTCTTCCGTCACACGGGGAGGTATGTGCTTCTGGGCACTAAGCAACACAACCACAGCGCACCCGAGTAGTACAAGAGCCATGAAAATAAAGCGTTCCCTCCGCGACACGCCTCTGAAAAATGTCAGAAATCGCAAACGTACAAAAATAATGAGTATCGTTTAGTGGCTATAAAAATTAATTTCCCCTAAAAATACAATACTCTATGAAAACCATTTCGGGTCTTGGTTCTCCCAACAAAAACATCGTATTTACCTAGACTGCAACCTTGAACCTGGCAAGAGGAAATTGTAGGAAAAGCAGGAAAATAAAGAGGTTTAACACTTCGATGTTAGTCTCAGCTTGGAGGAGAAGATCTCCAGGAAGAGATAAACAAACTGCTAGTGGTTTTAGGAGTGCGGTTTGGAAAAAAAAACAAACAAACAAAAAAAAAAACAAAAACAAAAACACAACAAAAAAAACCCAATTATGAGCAGTGAAGGAAACAAGACTCAGTGACCAGGGAATCATTTAATGAAAAGAAAGCCAGGAGTCTGTGTTCGTGCTGCGGGTTTTTAAATAATCCAGCTAAAAGGGGGCGGTTTATATACAGTAATACAGCACTCTGGCAGGTAGGAAGGGGGGAGAGGGTAGCGAGGAAAAAAGTATCCCAAAAGGATGTCTTTACAGTAAAATTGCGTCCGGTGAGTCAAGAAAAAGGGAGGGGGGGCGAGACACGGAAAGGAACTTGAAAGGGAGGTAAAGTTGATAGCAGCAAATAGGTATCCTTACCTGTAAATGAGCGTCAGGGAGACGGGGGGAGCGTTCAGGTCCTAAATACTGAATGGGGACAGTGCTCCTCTACGTCTTAAAGTCAAAGCCAAAGTTCAAAGCTCAACATTGCATAGTAAGCAGTAAAAGAAACTCAGTACTTGCAGATGGGCCACCTGGCCCTCGAAACCTGTCTTCTCCCTTCAGCTACCTGCGACAGCAGAATGTGGCGTTTTTATTTGCTATTTGCATGATTTAACTTGTATCCCTGACTCAAAAAATTATTTCTGCCAACATAATGTGTCCCAAAACCATCTCAACAGTGCCGATTGCGCACCGGTGGCTGAACTCGGCGGAGTTTGCCCCATCCCGTCTCGAGGTAGATGACCTCCTGAAGTTCCCACCCAAATGACTGACACGTTCCAATACGCGGGTAGCTGAAAACCACCACAAACCACAGAATTTCAGGATTTCTTAAACTGGGAGGGCTCAGCCAGCACTGGCGGCCCAGCCTGGTTGAACCCCACCGGCACCTTCCGCTCCCGGTGAGGACAAAGCTGGAAGTTTGTGTCTCAAAGCGCTCGTGACACAAACCAGAGTCCCTCTGTAACGCGGGGTTTGTTCAGGGTTCGTCACTCTGGGTTTTATTTGGGGAGCGAAGGGGGGGGGCCCCCCCCAGCAAATGCACTATTTTAGAAACACATTCACTCCAACCAGACTCCGTTTGTAAAACGTGGCAACTTTTGTTTAGCATTTCCATCTGCCCTTACTTCAAAAGTGTAAATACCTGTCAGCTTCTGGTCCCACATCTTTTTGAAGAAAAAAAAAAAAAAAAAAAACCCAAACCCAAAAAAACCCACCCAACAATTAAAA
>VXBH01008161.1:854943-865072 GCA_013400035.1 Rynchops niger | reverse complement strand
AAAAAAAACCACACAAACAAAAAACAAATACCACGCGCTCGCTTAAAGAAACAAGTGATTTCAAGAAATCCTCTTCCTTTTATCTGTCCTTAGAGGTGAGTTTTTCAATCAGTTCTTGAAGTGGTGCAAGTTCTCTTCTATCAATGAGGTTGAATTCCTGTAACAGGGATGAGGAGAAAGACACACATACAGAGTTTTATCTATGCAGCTCAGGTAAGAAGTCTTATTCAGAGAGAAGTTATTTGGTAGTGCGCTCTTCCAGTCCAGGCTTAGTGACTACGGCGTTTTCTGCCTGTCTGCCGTTGGCTGAATATCAGTGTTCAACGGCCTACAGCATTTCTTCCCCCACTGAAAGGAAGGAAATGTAAGATGCTGCTCTTTTTATAAGGGGAAGGGTGAACATAGCTTTGAAGCAAGTACTCTCTTTCCAATGTAGCTTCAGATACCATCCTCCCTCTTTCTTTTGTCAGGAATTACTGTTCTATTAATTTATTTGGTAGCGAACACTGTTCGGTATTCAATTTTGCAGCACATGAATACTTAGTTGAAAACTTTTCCATTTCTTGAATGTTTCTAGCAGTAAATATACATACAAATGGAGTAAGACACTATCTTAGGGTCTCGGAGGTGTTGACTCTCCTACAAGCAAACCAGCTGTTAAGAAACTGAAGGTCCGTTACTCTGATGGGTTACTTTTTCCAGACTCTAATTGTAACCATAACTCTCCTGCCACACTCACCTGAACAAAAAATATAAAGTGCTTGAAAGAAGTGTTAAGGTGTGCCTCTTCCTGTAGCTGGATCACTGGATCAAAGTGCTGGTGATAAATGTGAGCATAAACTCTGAAGAGACGCTTTAAAATTGTCTTTGCCACTGACATGAAATTCTTTGGGAACGGTACACCTAGAAATAAGAAAACAGAGGGTTTATTTTTAAACGCTCGTGCCATGTTCATGTATTTTGAAAGCCATTATAACCGAACCCTCCCTCTTGCACAAGAAGGGCTGTTCTGTGTCACTCAGCAATTCCGTCTATAAGACACGCGATGCAGTTATTAGGCTGAAGCACAGTGACAAGCTCATTAAAAAACTGGAGGGGGGGGGCTTCCCTTCCTTCAGTAGACCAGTGGCTTGTGAACTTCTCCCAAGACAAATCTGACCACATCTCTACGCTGCACCTGCCTAGCTTCAGCTTCCAGCTACTACGTCTTGTCATGCCTCAGTATAGTTCCCTGAAGAGCCTTCTCTGACCGAGAATCTTCTTCCCTTCTGGTAGGATTCAGTCACAGTAGGATCTGGTGTCCGTCACTGAGTTTTACACCTCTCTTGGCAAAAGAGAAATCAGAAGTCGGCTCCATTTCACCTGTCTCGTGCCCAGGAAAAAGACTGCTGTTTCCATCCTGCTCAACAGCGTCCCTTAGCCAGAGGCTACAGCTTTCCTAACTGCCTGCTGAAGGACTCTGAAACACGCTCCTTTCAGTCATTTCAACGAACCTCACATTTCAAAGTGACCCAGGACAGGTAAAATCAGTTTCAACAGCACATCTTTGTCAGTGTACAAGTTGTATTAAAATTGGTTAGGAAAGAGCAACCGGCTACCGTGAGCAATGATCTCTTCAGTCGACACATCCGCAAGCTAAAAAAAATATTATATGTATCAACCACCTAAAAAGATTAAACCTGCCTAGCTTCTCATCGCGTAGCAGTTTGCCCAGTCAGCTTAGTTCTGCAGTCTTTCCGATCGCTGAAGTCCTGTCTGAAGGACCAAGCTGGAAGCTGGAGGCCTATCGTGATGTCACCAATGCTTTAAAACCCTACTACTAAAATTTTCATACTCCTACTTAAGCTTGGCTTGCTTATATGTACATCACATTTCCTTTATTGCCTGCTGCATCCTATTTAGTTGGTTATCCAGCGTGGCCTTTAAGGCTCTTTCTGAATCACTACCTTTCAAAAATGCATCCTATTAAAACAAAGAAACCTCTTCAGCAAGTCCTGGTGTACTCTTTTGAACACAACTGTAATATTAACTATTTAATATTATTCCTATTAGTAGAGGACTTCTACCTCAGCTCTGAACTCTCCCCTGAAACACTAAAACCTTGAGCTAGGGAGATATAGCTTTTTGTCACTTCTTCCCAAACTAACCAGCCTTCTCTGCATATCTGCTCAACTGTAAGTCAAATGCCACTTGTTTCTGACAGGTGGCCCTTTTACTCTGAAGAAGCTTATTGAAAATGTGTCAAACGGCTCAGAAACTATTCACAAAATAAAAGCAAATAAGGGATCCCCCTTCTTTTTTTCCACAATGGACCATAAGCCTGTAAGTAGCGGTGTGCTGGAAAACTGCCAACTAGGAGCTTTAGAACAAATAGTCCTTCGTGCCTCTAGAAGCAGGGTTTTCTTCTTGTTGTCGTTTCCAAACTGGTGGTTGTTAGTACTTTCCTCCTGGCTTTCTGAAAGAAACCTCTTCAAAAGGTACATCTTGAAAAGAAAAAGCATCATTAACTCAGCTTCTTTGGAGGTAAGGCCTAGAAGAAGTCCCTCATGAGGATCAAGCATCTTTCCTGCATCAAAAAAGCTACCAGTTTGTACCAATTACTGGTTATAAGGTTTTGAGACCCTTATTTCTAAGGAAACAACCCACTCTTCAAAACGAAAAAAACATCAGATTCGATCAACACAGTCAGTTATTAAATAGAAACAGTACTTCCTGCATTCAAAATTGTGACACATTTATTAGGAGTATTAACACATGGATCAGAGTTCATGTACTACTACATAAACTTTATCTTAAGAGATAAAAATGCCTTTATACATATAATGTAACCTTTTAAATTTCCCCTCCTCCAGTCCGTTATTTAGCACACCTTTTAATGCTGTAAGACTTGAATATTCCTGTACAAGCATAACCCAAATACATTGTTCAATTTTACTTATTTACTTTACCTATTTTAGAAGGAAATAGCGTTTCATCATCCAGCTGATCCTGGACCCAAGTCATCAGGTAATCAATGTACTTTGGTGCAGAGCACTTAATTGGTTTCTTTATGTTTGTCCCATCTGCCCAGTGGTACTCATATCTGGGTTGGGACAACAACAACAAGACATTTCTTAAGACAGGCAAATCATTCATATCAAGGTCTGGAAGGCTGCTTTCCTGCTGCGCTCCCCGTACTCCCACACCCTCCCACAGCCCTTCCTTGAAACCAAGGTCCAAACGCTCCCAAGGCATCTGCTCTCCACCCAGTCTCTCTACCACGATCCTGCTTTTGCTGGACTCGCTTCTGCACTCTGTGAAGATCTTCAAAAACTTCACCCATTATAGCACAACTCATTCATTCTCAGTTGCCAAAATGTACGTGGCAGCCTGTGGTCAAACCTGCATCCATCCCGGCACATCAAAAGGTGCCGCGCGAGCAGGTTTCCAAACCTTAAAAGGCCACTAGCTGCTTGTTCTTTTTTAAAGCTTTTCCCCCTACCCTGGCCTCTTCCAAAAGGAAAAAAAAAACATTACATACAGTTGAAGTGAAACATCAAGAAGTTACATGACATTCTCCCACAAATAAAAGCTAAGCACCTGACTGACTTCTAATGTGAAATTTCCCCCAGTCAGCCCTAGCAATGGGTGCTACGGCACCCATAGCTTCACCCCCACCGGCAGAGAAGCACTGCGAACCCAGTGGCAATGCTCAACATCTGCAGGCAGACACATCAGACCCCTAACATTTATGGAATTTTGTTACATTTGAAAATATTCTTACAGCTTTTGCATAACTGACGACCAAACTACATTGGCTCTTGCCAGACATCCCAAATCATGATCCTATTAGTGACACGGAATAGATTCAGAGGTAGATTAACGCCAAAGAAAGCTATCAAGAAATTGGAAGCTGGTATAAAGTGCCTTTTAGCTAACAGTTACAAGAAAGCCTCTAGACTAAACAGTCGTCCTTAGAAGAAGTTGGTATTTGAAGGTCTAGTCCTACCGTGCAGCACACCAAGATCCAGAAAAATCTCAGTTTCCAGTTATACCACTGACCCACATGACAGCTGCAGGACAGTAACTATCTTTTAGCTTAATTCTTCCATTCTAGGGTGGTGTCACACCTTTACAAACGACTGACATGACTATGGAACAGTGTAACGTGTGCTCTTTTCATCCTTTTCCATCCACAGAGCTAGTAACGTTGACATCTTCTATGTAGCACATTTAATGAGTAGATTCCAGCATCACTTATTTTACAGCTATCATTTTAAGTTCAGGAATTTAAAAAGCCATGGAAAAATGTATGGAACAGCATCCATTTACATGCACAACCAGACAGCAACCAGTGCTCATGAAATTAGAAGGGAACAGCTATCTGTGGGGCTGCCAAGCCAGAAGCCGAAAGGACTGCTGAGCTCCGCAGCTCTGAAATCCTCCCAGAGAAACAAACAGAAATGATTCAGACTAGCTGCAACACTCCTCTTTTCAAA
Organism: Rynchops niger; assembly: GCA_013400035.1. Classification (NCBI taxonomy): domain Eukaryota; kingdom Metazoa; phylum Chordata; class Aves; order Charadriiformes; family Laridae; genus Rynchops; species Rynchops niger. The sequence goes on along the minus strand of VXBH01008161.1, from coordinate 860,594 downwards.
ATAGAAAATATAAAAAAAGCAAACAAACCAAAACATACAAGGATAGCGATGTCAGCTCAGACATGCTTTTGCAGGAAACATACCCACTTCATGTACCAGTTTTATCTCAGTTCTTTTTAAAAGATATGTTATTAATTATTAGTATTTCTTTTTTCATGGAGGATAGCGTGCTCAGTTGTGCTCAATTTGACTGCTATTTCTAAGCACAATAGTAGCATATCACAATGTTTGGGCTGCAGCCACCACTGTTTAGACTTTCCCTTGCTATGTCCAACTGGTGTTGTGCAGACACTGGAGAAGGTCTTCTATTTTAAAGATCATACAAATCATTTTATGCAAAGCTTAACCTTATCTGCTAAATCTGGCTTCTAATTTTGTTTAACAAATACAGTTTTGTCAGAGCAGTAACTGGGAGAACACTTTCACAATAAACAAGTTTTACAAGTGACTATGAGCATACTACTCACAGTAGTATAAAAAGATCCCATTTTTATAATGGCAGCAAATCAGAGGGTGTGAAAGCATTTTAAAATTGTATCTCAAAACCCATGCAAAAATTCTATCCACACCGAATGGACCAAAACGTGTCTGGATTTCTGAAAAATCTTTATTCCTCACCAGCCAGTACCACCCTAATACTGAGACTTAAGCGCTGTTAACTTAGCACAAACATCAACACTTGGCTGAGGTGCCAGCTTCAGTCTGGAGACAGAGTAAAACAACCAACTAAATTAAACACCAAAAAATCTCATCCAAATAACTTATATCCATGAGAAGCCTCCCTCCCTCCTCACCTCCCAACACTATGGATTAATTTTCCGTCTTTCAGAGGAAGGAATGCCATTGAAAGATGCTTTAAGTAACACAGCTCCTAAGAAACACCAGAGAAATCCTGACAAAAATAAAGTCGTATAGAGAATCTGAACGTATTCTGGAAAACAGCCCATGCTCCATGCAGTTGCTGTAATATTCATGGTTATTCCCAGCCTCTCAAAAGGCTTGGGAGTCACAGGGGAAGAGAAAATGAACTCTTTCTTCAAGATTAAATACATCACTGATAACAAGTCAGGAATCCCAGCCCAGCTTCTTAAACAAAAAAAGAAAACCAAAACACACGCGGATAATTCCCACGTATCAGAATCATTTGAACAGCTCCAGGGAATGAAGGGTACAATTGCATTTCTAGCCCAAGCTTGTGAGGAAACAGCTACAGCTCTGGTGATAGATTAACCTGACTGTGATAGGTCGTTCCTCTACAGAAAATGCATTTTTAGAAACCTCAACAGTTTAGTAGAGGTTTAAGGGCAAAACAGTACGTGAAGGATAGAGCAGGAAATATACAGTTCACTTCAGCAAGAGCAGGAGAAAAGCTAAGAATCCCTAAGGACTCTGTTAGAAGTCTCCCATATTAATAACCAAGTTATTTGCCATCTATAAACAGAAAAACTAACTGTCTCACACTAAAAAAATATCTTTAAGTATAAAAAACATCACAGGACCAGCCCCTCTACCATACATGTACATGGCCGAAAAGGAGAAAAAAAAAAAAAAGAAAACAAAACACAAAGAAACCCAAAACAGCAGCTTGATAAAATGAAAGCTGTTACCCTGTCCAACAGCAATAAAATGCAGTGGCTCAGTAACGCTTTTTTAAAGATTGTCACACGTTCATTTGGACCCGTCATCTCTAAATCTCAGTAGAGCTGCATTCCATTGAGACTGCTGAAAAATACGTATTCTGTTTTGTCATCACGTGACACAGGCGCAGAGTGGAGCGTCACAAAAAGGCAAAAGGACTGATATTGCTGAGAGACACAGGGTGCTTCAAGGACCTGATTACGGCAGAAGGCAGCACGGGAACATTCAATTACATCGTATTATGCCCAGGTAGAATTTATGCGAGCCATCCCCTTTGGATGGCCCAGCGATTCCAATTTGAACATTCAAAGACAGAAGCACTGGGGAGCAATGAACCTCAGGAAAATCAGAAGGATCTCAGGGCTGATAAGAGTGAGCGTAGTGTACTCACACAAATGCCTAAATATGGATTTCAGAGCCCCAGTTGAGAAATGCAGCTTTGAAGAGTGTAGCAGCCATGTCCCTCCTTTGTGTTCCTATTGAAGACTTACAACCAGGGAGGAAAAATAAAAGAAAATTCCCCTCACCCAATGCTGGTGAATAAACATATTACTCCTGTGCAAGTTCTTAACGTGTTGTCATGCCAGTTGTACTGATGGTGATACTGCAACAGAACAAGAATAGCAAGCGATAACCAACTAGGGTTTGTTTTGGTAAGAAATGTTTGGTCATTGGTGCAGTGAGAAGAATGGAACATTACCATGAGTAATCGTATGTTTTGGAACATATTAAACTGATACTTTTTTCAAATTGTTAGACAGAGAGCTGTGCAGCAGGAGAGGGGAAATAAGTTCTTGAACTTTACATGAATCCTTAACTAACTCAATGTTCTAACGCCCTGATACAGGCTAAGTCAGTAATCCTTCCAACAAAGACAAGTCCAAAACAAAAATTTACCTGCCTCAGCCAAGCCCTTACGTTTAAGATTGCCACCAAAAAGAACCAGTGGGCTGTAGCCATATAGCCCCAGGCATGTGCTTCAAAGTATCCCTTTAGAAATAACCCTCCCTATATCAAAAATAAAACACAAAAAAAACCCTGACACCAACCTAGGTGACCTGTCTGTTGCCAAGGATCTTTTTTTTTTTTTTTTCCTTTAAAAGGAGTTTTCAAGACAAAAACACCAGTACCAGGCAGTGCGTACAAGAAACATCACAATTCTGCTCTAGTTATCCTCTCACTTCAGACATCTGGTTGAATTCTTCCATAGATTGCTACAAGTTTAACAGTTGGCCTATGAGAATTGTGACTGAGCCATGACGAGTTCTGAACAGCTACCTATGTACGCACCAGCACCTTACAACCCTTTGTTAATCCACGGACCATAGACACTTTTCCAGTGTGAACGCAAAAATCAGACTGTATAGCCATAGAGCTGCTTTTGGTTCTCCCCAGCTCCTCACACTAAGGCTGCCAAACCTGTTTCAAATGACCTTATGTAGTTGTTTCAGCTACCTCCCACTCTTTGGTCTGAAGTGGGGGAGGATGCAATACTAGTGGCAGCTCAGCCACGGATGGGAGCAGACAGCAATCCTCAGCCCAGAAGCACTATTGAGCACCTGTGGCTCAATCATTCTTCAACTGATACAGCTTGAGCCAGAAGAGAACAGGAAACAGGTAAGAAACAGAAAAAAAATATCTGTAAATATCACTGCTTTCATGCTGACACGTTTTCCAGCAGTACCTCCCTGAAAAAAATTTTGCAGGCCACCTTTTAAATTAAAGAAAGCCACTCTCACTCAAACTAGAAACACTGTATACTCTACTGCCAGGCACGGCCAGCCTCACAAATCACCAGTTCCTGACCTCACCGTGCTTCTGATCCTTTCACAAAATCCATCCCTGAGCACATGCTGGGGGCTGCAGAGTCTAGGGAATGCTCTACAAATCCTACGGACAAGATCACCTAATTAAAACCTCAGCAGAACGCATCTTTTATCTTCTAGCATCTCTTTTCTACACCGCTGCATCACTATTTGAGCACGACATACATTTCGGTCGACGGTTATCAGTCTCTTTGGAGAGAACTAAATTGTTTATTCTGGCAACCAGACAGCTAAACCCTTTAATAATTAACCTCCACCCCCAAATAACTGCTTCTCAGCAGGCAAACAGCAAAGCGAAAAAATATTTTCATGCTCTTATTTAATAAATAAGAGTTTGTTTTCCGCATGCCAAAGCACAAAGCAGACAATGGGCCATGTTATTGCACAAGCTTATCCCAACTCCTTCTGCATAATGGTGAACTTAATTATTCCTTTTGTATTTTCACCCCTCCCCGCTCTGCAGCAGCAGGTCTGCCTGCCCACACTGGTTTTGACATTCAGCAACGTCCATTTTTAGTTTAAGAACCTAGCGCCAAAGCTTTTCTGGGTCCGCTTGGCTGCTTTCGCTCTGCTGAGCTCCTGCCCTCTGCGCCCAACTGCCCCCTTCTGCACACCCTCAGCTCCCCACCGCACTGGCTGGCAATTACTGCTTCAGACAACAACAAATGCCATTATAAAAGAGGAGGATGTGGAGAAGAGGCTTGTTTTTCTCTAGTGTTTACTTAAGATTTTTCAGTAATTTAAAAGGAAGCAGTGCCCTCCCTTGCCACTGGCTTAGAAAGGCAGGTATCTTCCTCTATTAATCAGCTGGAGAGCAAGCAAAAACACAAGCATGGGATGTCCGTACAAAAGCGTTAAGGACGAATCAAGGAAGTGAAACTCAACTGAGGGACAGGGTAGGGGATTCTTATTCAGACTACTACTACTACTGTAGTCAAGTTTATTTTTGTCATACCTACTGAAAAGGCCTGGAAGATTTTGGTAAGCCCTAAATGAACGCTACCATATAAAAAACTTAAAATCGTAATTTAGAGAAGCCCTCAGTAACATCTGAAAAACAAAAAAAGGAAAAAATAGTTTTGATAGTCTGTTTACTTCGCAGGCTAAAGAGGGGGGAAAAAATAAACAAACAAAAAACAACACCAAAGCCCCACCTTTCTCTTCCCCCCTCCCTTAACAAAGGTTCAAATTTCCCCCCCCTCACAGGTAAGAAGAAAAAGACATCCTTCCTACTCACAGAAGTGACCTTATCTTTGGCACTCAACTGAGCTAGTCTCAGGTTTTCAAATCCAAAATGATCTCAAAAATCACACACTCTCAAGAATGCGTAGAAAATCATCTTACTTTGGGCCAGCAGACATCACGGGGCAGCTCTCCTCTGTGCAGAAGTCCGTAATGGTTCCATAAAGCATATTGATCTGGTTGAAGAAGTCAACAGCTGTAAAACATTTAAACCAACAATTAACACGCTGCAGTGTAATGGCAACACAAGCTTCCTACAGCCTTAACTGTAAAACGCACACTGCTAAAGAGAGTTCTGGATTATTTTTTGTGGGTGGGGGGAAATCTCATAGTTAGTGCTTTTTAAGATGTATTATAAGGAAGGTGCAGAACACAACCACCAACTTTCTAGAATGGCCTCCCGTAAGAACTATGTAATTGTTCCAGAAGCAAAATCTTCATTTGAAAGAACAAAAGGGAAAGAGAAAGCAGAGTTATTTCCTTTTCTGAAAGTTTGGTGCCTTTTATTAGAATGCCACGTTCTACTGGAAGTCTGGAATAAAACAAAGACTTTGAATGTAAACTTTCCAACTAGACAGAACTGCTACCCATTAGCTGACGCTGACATCCCTCGGGCTTTGTATTCCAAAAGACTTTCTTTCCAAAGAACATTTCACAGAATCATAGAATTGTTTGGGTCGGAATGTACCTTTTAAGATCATCCAGTTCCACCCCTCTGCCCTGGGCAGGGACAACTCCCACCAGCCCAGGTTGCTCTAAGCCCCGTCCAACCTGGCCTTGAACACCTCCAGGGATGGGGCAGCCACAGCTTCTCTGGATAACACCAAAAATACGCCACGTTTGTGTTCCTTGCTTAACTCTGTTACTGAGGATACAAATTACAACTGTGTCATGCAACTTCCCAGGTATCAAAAAGCAAAGCAAATTAAAAAAAAAAAAAAAAAA
>VXBH01008161.1:825054-854933 GCA_013400035.1 Rynchops niger | reverse complement strand
AACAAAAAACAAAAAAAAAAAAAAAAAAAAAAAAAAAAAAAAACCAAAATGTATGGCATGCACCTAGCACAGCTCATCTCCAGCAATAAAATCGGTTTTTTTTTTGTTTTTTGTTTTTTGTTTTTTCCCTTGCACAGCAAAACCAAAAAACAGCAAAACATTAGGAAAGGCTGATTAAAGTTGCAGAGGACAAGGCAGACCCTAAAGCTTGTTTGGGCAGGGGAAGGAGGCAGTTAACACCGAAGGCAGCAAGAAATGGTTATATACAGCCCTTGTTTCTTAAGTGTACACAAGAACTGTTAATTAAGTTTCCATTCCCTGCTCCCAGTAGAAACCACAGCCCAATATTTGCTTCAAGGCAAGCGTGTTCAAAAAACCCACAGCCTTCGACAAGATGACTGATTATCATGAATCCCGCACTTGCAAGTCTCAAAAGGCCATGAGACACAACACCCATGCACCACAGCCAGCGGCGCCTGACAAACAAGAAAAATGCAACAACCTCCTTTCCAACGTGTGTCAGGCTGTGCAGTGCCTTTGCATATTTTTCACTTCCTCTTTTTACTCATTGTTCTTAAGTTTTGAGGGTTTAGTTTATTTTTTCCAAGTGCTTTTCTACTTGAAAAAGTGCAGTCTCTGGTGGTGTTCTGTTACAAAGACAGGGGCAAGATGTACTTCTGAAACTATTTTTTAATATTTTCAAATGAAACTCAAAACAAACTGATTGCACACTTCCCACCTTCTGATTTTTGTATTTGAAAAACATAGTTGAAAAATCTATACATAAGTCAGCTCATTACCATAAGACATCAGCGAGGCTAAGAGCTGAGCAAGAAGGAGCAGAGCAGGGCACATTCGTTCCTATGCTCTCGCTACTGTGAAGGGCAAAACCAATGACATTAGGTTGCGTATTTTATTTCCTTATTAGATTTCTCAGTCTACACAATGGGCTCACAGTTACCATTAGCCGGTACTAGGTGTGGGAGAAAGATGCTGTAAATGAAGGGACCATCTAATCAGTTAATCGCTTCTAGACACACAAAAAAATAAACATTAAAACCCCACTTTACTGCAGGAGGCATGAAAGAGGAGCATTTCATTACAGAACGCAGCTGGTACCAAAAGGCAGCTCCCACTCCTTTGTCAAGTGCTTGTGTGCCTTTTGCCACCCAGCTAATTTAGCAGCTAAGTCATTTGGGAGGGGAAAAACACTGCTGCCGCACCGGAAAGAAGAGATATGGAGCCGAGGAAGCGCCAAAAGGGAAGGATGCCAGCAATACATGCAGCATCTTTAGTAATGCTTACTCATAAAAATGGGCTGGCTTTTTTTTCTACACAGTTTTGCAATACAGTGTGACTAAAGAATGGTGTCAGCAATTTCAACATTCCCTGGAAGCGGTGGCAAATCATATTGCCGAGCACTGTGTGGCTAATTAAGAACCGGAAGGTTGAAGTTAGTACGACAGTTTCACTTCCCAAGCATGTCACGGAGCAAGAAGAAATAGAACCACATAAACAATGAGAAGACATTTATCTTGAGCGTAACTTATATTGCATTGCAGTGCAAAATCAGTACTGTTCGATCACCGAAACACAGCAAGCCAAAGGCACAGAAGATGAGGAAACACTCAGACGGGGCACAGAGTTTGTGTCAGCCAAAACTCTGCATCGGCTACGGAGAATGATAGCACCTGGGTTAATCCATTCTTTAAGAGGACAAGGCAGGCAACAAATTCATGCAGCAGAAAGAGGAAGGAGGAGGAAACACGGTCAAGCAATCAGCAAACACTAATTTGGGCATCATTGTTTGGCCTGACCTAGCAGGAGAGGAGAGAGCTAGGACAAACAGCTTTAGAGGAAGTAAAAATAATGACATCAGAGACTTACCAGAGCAAAGGCTCACAATTTGGTAGAAACAAAAGGAAGGAACTAACTTTAGGAAAACTGCAAAGATCTGTCTGTGGGTTTGTTACAGGCAAAAGGAAATTCAGGCCACACATGTGACCTCGGCCTTTAACATCTTTTAGTGCTGGCCCTCACACTTAACTAAATTAAAGTTTTACGCTTAGCATGCAGAGGCTCAACTATCCCACAGGGTGACAAGCCTAGCTGAAAAAGAACTAGATTAAACATATTAAGACAGCACTGACAGGCTACTTTCTAAAAACACCAGTGACATTTCTACTTCAGCACTTGTTTGCAATCGAGTCCTCAGACTAAGAATAAGAATTATTTTGTTAACAGGAACACATTTTCGGCACAAGGAGGTTAAGGAAGTTTTCACTGGGTGAGTCGCTCTACATGTGTCAGCTCTCGATGATAGAATATTCACCTCTCCCAACAGCAGCAGAGTGGTGCGCGCAGGACAGAAGAGACAACCCCACTAGAAAGGAGCACAGAGTTGTCCTCCCACAAGCGTCAGCCCACATTCAACACCACCCTTACAAAAAACAAAAAAAAAAGGTCAGCCCACTTACTGTTAACTGCAACCCATTCGTTTAAGTCTTCACCCTCTGGAAGCATAACGGCCATCCGGAGATTACCGCTGCCAAGCGTGGCTTCGGCATGTTTTAGCAGCTCGTACTGGTGAGACCCCTCTGGAATATTCTTCTTTGGTTTGAAGGTTTTGGAAGAGCGACTGCCACTGCAAATGGGAGAGGAAATATTTAGAGAACTTGTGGAAAGGGAAGGGAAAAAGAAAGGAGCAGACAAGTCACTCATAAGTACAGGATTAACATTAAATACCTTCCCCACTGCCATATTTTCATGTCAAAAAAGGATAGTTAACAAGAACTGGGATGCAAAAGTAACAGGTGGTTTACAGAATTAAATGATTCTCCCCTCCCCTACCCTGCCTTCTCGGCTGCTCACTGTTAAGCCAGCCAGACAATTGGGAACGTTCAGGCTCCTTTCCCTCTCTCAGCAAACCAGATCATGGGCAAGATGCGACCGAAAATACTTCCTTCCCCAGAATTTGGACAGTCACATACCAAGGCTAGCCATCCAGCCAAATAGAAACCTTTCCTCTGAACAGTCAGGAAGCTTCTCATGGTAATTAAAGATACTATCTATTTAACAGAAAAAAACATGTTCTTTTTCAACACCCACCTTCTTGAGACATGAAATGTCATCACGAGTGTAATAAGGAGATAGGGACAGCTTGTTCAGACCCCTGTCTTTTCAAATCAGGTATAATGTGTTAAATAGTTACTGTTCATTCTTCAAAACCAAGCTGTTGTTATTTAGGAAAGCGTACTTTCTGCAGGCCTAATTGATTCAGAATATTATCTTAACTACCAACATTTTAAAAAAAAAAAAAAAAACTTTTTCAGTATCCGGTATTGTTTGGGAATTAAAGTTTTTTAAATACAGTTGCTCAAAAATAAACTAACATTCTAGCAGAAGACTGACAGAATTCCACATTTTCCACAAACTTTCTATGTCCTTTTCCTCTGGTTTCACAGCATACAGACCTTGCGGTCCACCAGTTAGCCAAGAAATAAGGATGACAACTTTTACAACTCTCATATAAATCATTGATTTTCACCTATAATTTTGTGTGAAAAACATGGACTTAGAAAAAAGCTTAGACATTTGAATTTTAAATGATGGCAGTCAGCCTGGACGGCACACTAACCCCTAACATGTCAGAAACGTGGCATGTAAAGTTAAATATTTGCAGAAAATTGTCAAATAAGCCAATATTTGTGAGTGTTTTAGTGTATAAGCTGAGAAAAGATTTCTGTCAGAAAAGGAAAACCGAGCTCTGAATTCCAATCAAAGGAAGTGGAAAGATGTGAAACCCAGACAGCAGAATTTTCATTACAAATATTATCCAGTTCTCTTTTCTTTATATAAAAGACTTTGCCAGTTTTTCACAAACTCTTTACGGCACCAAACAGAAATTTTTGCTAGTAGGCTGTAAGTGCTCTCCACAGCTCACTAAATATTTAAACTGCATGTTTGAACACGCCAGGGTTGCAGCTTATATTTGGGGCAATGCTAGCATAGCTACACTGCCACACAGCAGCACTCTAGAAACTTAATTCTGCATCTTATTTTCCCCACCACACCACACTACAGCCATCAACAGAACGTGAACAAAGATCACTTGTTTCTACACTCCTGAATGCCGACAGCTCTAGCAGAGACACATTGCGTACCAAAGAATGCAACAAAAAAAAAATCTTGCTTTCCAAAACACATCGTGACAGGTAACCAAGAACATGTCATTTCCCAAGCACATGACAAAACTGCCCAGCAGTTCTTTAAATCTCATTTTAGACCTGAACAAGAGTAATGGAGGAAGAAAATCTACTGAGTCCCCCAAAATCCACTTGGGCAGGTGACATCATCTTTGCGGGTGCATCTTCGGGTATCGAACAGATCCCACAAGTCTGGCAGGTTAGAGATTTACATGGTCCAACACTAATGCGGTCAGCTACTAAATGCAACTAGAAGTCAGAAGTAGGAAGAGGAAATGTATGGCTCCCATATATTCTGTTACAGGACACTTCTAACATGCACCCAGTCCCCAGTCATTTGCATCGCACCCTAAGCAAGGATACCAGATTCAATTCTTCAATAAAATAATTGCCTCCCAGTGGGAGTGAGGAGCTTTTGTGGCTCAGGGAATTCCCTTCACCTCCCACCCCTCCAGCCACCTGCATCTGTCGCCAGCCGAGGTTCAAACCAACGCCGAAGAAAAACCAACTGAAAAAAAAAAAACAAACCACACCAAACAAAAAACTAAATCTTTTAACTGACTACTTAAGAGACCTGAGTGTTTCTCTTCAGGAACCCATCCACTTCATAGCCACTATGCCAACACAGAGGGTAAAAATACAACTTAAAACATCTGGCAATTGCTTTGGTGTATGGCTGCACGGACAAGGCTGACACAAGGCAGCATTCACAACAACTGAAGAGAGACTGGTTTAGTTATCTTTCCATGCATGTCAGTGTAAGCAGAATAAAACCATCACATGCTAAACACAAGCATACGACTTCCTAACTTGCTCTCAAGATTTTTATCTGGCTCCATCATAACTAGACCATGAGCGAAACCAACTCCTAATACTTTCATGGAAAGCATAACAAAAGTTTTCCACAGACTTACCACCACTCTGAAGTTCAGGTCATTCATTCGTTCGTTAAGAACGAGAACGGAAAACAGCAGATTCCTTCCCCACACACACTAACTAACAGAGAAATCCCAATTCCTAAAGCCCACATCCTCCTTTCACCGTATCTCAAATGCTAACGTTCATCTGCTTCTCTTTTGCAACAGTGTGATTTTCATACAATAATGAAGACTGAAAAGCTTAACTGCTGTAACTGGTCTGGTGCAGTTCCCCGAGGCAAGATCTACAGGCTTGCTGTAGAGACCACTACTAGGTGCGAGGAGCTCCCCGAGCGAGATGGGGAAAGCTCAATCCACACAGAGGAGGCACGTACCAAGAGGATTCCACCCCACTTACAGCTTCAGCAGAAAATCTTTGGGAGGAGAAGAGGGTATAGAAACATATGAAACAGTAAGTGGAAAAAGGTTATGAAATAACTGAACCAAGAAACTGTTTGGATTTTAGCAAAAATAAATCAACAGAAGGGATGAATGTTCGAGAACAAGGCACAAGGAAAGCATGGTGAAGGAACTCCCTAAACAAAATAGTTTAGTTTGAGTAAACTCTGCGTAAGAATTCATACCATATCTACCCCAGACCTTGAGCTTGCCAGATAACAAACCAAGTTATTGCAGGTCTGTTTAATACCCAGCAGAGATCTCCTGTGATCAAGGAAGGAGAGAACGCACAACACAGTGGAAAAATCATTAGGCGTCACTTAGTCCCTGCCTGCCTCTGCCGAGAAACAGGGGGTTTCTTCCCGTAAGCTGGCAAGAGCTGTAACAACAGGATACACGACTATTTGGTCTCACCAACTATTCTAAATAAGCTATTCCATGTTCGCCTCCACTACCTTTCTGATCACCGCTTCTCAAATTCAGCGCAGCCGTCCTACGAGCGCAGGAAATGGTCTCACACGAAAGGCAGGCAGGCATCCAAAAGGAAAAGCAATTAGGATAAATGCAGGCTGCTAGTCGTTGCGTGCTATGGAAATATCTGCAATTTTGGCAATAAATTATCAGAATTCCATGCATTTATGCAGTTCACCATATGTGAAACCAGTTAACTGTGTGCACGGTCATATACTCCTTGAGACAAACAAAAGTTCAGGGACTCAACAACCTAATACAGCTTCTCCAAGCCAAAACCCTTATAGGACACGCTTGCTCTTGGGAAGTCTAGTTGCCAATGTTACTGCAAACATTATTTCAACTACCTTATTAGTTCAGAAGCTCTCCTATTATTTAATAAAAAAAAATCCTCATTCATTTATGCCTTAGCACCATCAGTTAACTATCCCTTCAAATGGTTATCTTACTAAGTAATCCTGCTTACTGCCTCAGCCCCAAGCACAGCAGCATCTTACTCCTGCTATCCTACATTACAATTCCCAACACTGAGATGAAAGCATCTTAAAAAACCAAAACAAACAAATAATTTTTTCCTCTATGTCAATCTGTTACATGTTACAATCTGTCTGGTGGCCAACACGCAGTAATAGGCGTCGTGATCAAGTATGACGTTTTATTTTCAGCTACATTCGGTAACAGAATTAGCTATACCTGTGAGCAATTTCTCTTTAGATTTTAAAATGCTTCAAGCTAGTCGGCAGCACCTGCCTTTCCCTGTTAAGAGTCTCTGAACTCTCCTTCAGTTCCAAAACATCAAAACATCACATTAATGCAGAAGTGAAAGGGGACCGAGAAACCCTCAGAAATGCCACGCCTCCATTTTGCTTGGACGTGAAAAAGGTCACGGAACGGGGAACACGTTGCATCATCCCCGCTATTTGTTACAACCAATTTTTAGTCTTCCAAGAGGAATTGCCTTCTCAAAAAAATCTTACAATTCCAAGGACGTTTTGCTCCCTTCACACCCACATCCAGCATTTCTAGTAAATTATGCCCTTCTATTTTTATAGATAAGTACAGCTACAGCAGTGCCAGATGCAGTTCCACCTAGCACTAAATCAGGAAACGTGTTTCAAGCGCTTGCCTCCCTGAGCCGGATGAGTCTGGAAGCCACCACCTCCGAGCCACACAAAGCTCTTCCCGCTGTCACAAGCCCACACGCCACCTGGCCTCACAAGGATGTCACAACTTGCTCGTACGCAAAAACACCAAAGTTAGTCCGAAGCTGTAATTTTATCTAGTCATCTGCTGACAGGGAGGGTTTTTAACGATGCGGATTCTTGCAGGCTCTTCTGTCTGAGGTTAGCAAGATGATGTTTACCGAAGAAAGGAAAATTTCCAGGCATCCTGCTTACACCGCTTACCAAGCTGCCTCAACAGCCCACTTCAGCTTCAAACGCAGCACTGGCAGATCTTTTACAATCAAAGCAGTTAAATACCCAGCCTAAACTCTTGATACACTTCTTGAACCAACTGAAAAAGGAGCCACTTAAATCTTCGCACTCCAGAGAGAAGCATTTTGGCTGGCCTGGCTTAGACATCCTCACACCCAACTATTTGTGCACTGGAGTCTTTCAGTGGGGCTTTTTACCTATTTCTATCAAGTCTGCTGCATATCTAGGGAAACCTGAACTAAAACAGAAAATTTTAGGCTCCTTTAGGCTCTTTAACAATCTGATCTAGTTAAAAATGTCCCTGCTTACTGTGGGGGGGTTGGACTAGATGACTTTTAAAGGTCTCTTCGAACCCAACACATTCTATGATTCTAATGCATAACACTTGAGACTTCACAGCTTGTTCTTACCGCAGAACTAACCTCAAGCTCTTACCGACTGTTGTGTCTAACACAGCTCAAACTGACAACCACAAATCCTTGCCCTGAACCTAGCGTGCTTCACAATAAATCATAGGGATGCAGATCGAAGCCCAAATCCTGCTCCACCCAGGCTGCCAACCTATCCATTTCACTGTAGCACCACAACCTCAACCACTGAAACACTGACAGTGCTCCAAAGTCTTCCTCAAATTCTTCGAGTGAAAAAGACCAGACCATAATCCACTAACAATTCATTACAGCATCTTCAACTAATGCAGCACTTACAAAGTATGCGATTATTTATGCCACTGGCAAAATGGAAGAGGAGACACCACCCTGAAGAGATGTGAGAATATGAAAACCTTTTTTTTTTTTGCCCTGCACACCTACTTGCACATCATGTACCAAGCTGACATGTTTTACAGGAAATAAACATTTTATTTCAAAATATTACAAGCATTCAACTTCCACGTAAAGTATAGCGAGCACTGCTCCTCCAGTTTGTTTCAGGCTACCTGTACACTCAGGAATAGAGTGCTGCAATTACCGTAAATCATTTCATACAGGGCTCATCACTGGACTGTTTTATCAAACACCGGAAAGGATAGAAACTTGCCCTGGGGAAAAAAAAAAAAAAAAAAAATAGAAAACGCTGCATTTTCAGGATACACCTGCCACCTATATTCTTCTGACTGGTATATATTGCTGAAGTTGTGCGATATCATCTTTCTTTCTTTCTTTCCTTGGAGGCAGGTGCAAGTAAATAACCTCTGCAAGTATAGCTATACCACTCACTGTCTCCCAAAAGCGTTCACCATCATGGTCCAACTGAAATAAGCCCTTCAAAATACATGGAAGTGCTCAAGAGATTCTGAAAAAGCCAAACTCAAGCCAGCACACAGATCATTTACCCGGGGCATGGAAACGTTTCATATTTCAACTCCTCCTTTTTCATCTTCAAAGGCCTTTGCAAGCATTAATTAATCCTCACAAAGTATCTTTGAAGTAGGCATCATGAGCGTCTTATTAGACACAGGGAAACTGAGGCAGCGACTCACTACTAAAGGCCAACAAGCAAATTTATCAGAGAAGGCCTCAAGTTTTAGTCCAGTACCTCCTTGCCTTCTTTCTCCTGCTGTACCTCTTTTTAAACCCTGAGACACAGAAACACTGTAAGGGGAAAACCAAATTCCAGAAAAGCAAACATTTCAAGCCTTCAAACAGTAACATGGGCCTTCAAAAGATAACATCCTGCTAAGCACAGACACAGCAGACTATGATCATGTTAGTTTCCAATAGCCAACATGTCAACACAGAAATTAAACTAATAGCTCAAGCTATGTTTTGGAAATCAAATCAATAGTTGCAGCATTTAAACACATTTTCCCTGTGGCAATCACAGCATCAGAAGGACAGCAGGTAAAATTAAGTTTTACATCTTCAAAATCTGCACTAACAAGATTTAACGAGCATTTCTATTTATAAAACTGAGTAGTCACAACATTTCTGTTCTGAAGAGAGATGTGTGTGAGCCAGGCATTACTGTGCTCCGCTCCTACAATACCAAAAAGTCAATTATTTTCCAGTCAAATTCCCACTCATTAAAATAAGCCTGTCTCAGTGAGTTTACTTTAATTTGCCGGTAACAAATCCAAGCATTCCACAACCTTGCATTCCTTGGACGTACCACCATGCCTTATGTTTAAAGACAAATAAAGTAGCCATCAACTTAGGACAGAAAAAGATGGCTAAGGAAGCTCCAGTCCCATGCTTAGAGGTTACAGGTGCAACTGGCCAGAGAAAGGAGTGCTTTTGCCAGGCTCCGGGGCAGGATAAGAAATCCCAGAGCCCAGCTATTCAAGGTATTACTTGCCATGAAGATGACTATGAGAACCCTTGAACAGAGCAGGTAAACAGTTTGAAATGAGACACGGAGCTATCAGTCCAGCCACCTCGAATTCAGAAGACTGAAGTGCTACAGGACAATACGATACTGGGTTACAACTCAACATGAAGAGGTATTTGAAGGCTGTTTAACACAGTCCAAGAGTTAAAAGCCAGAAAGCCTACAGGTAAGTAGAGCCTCTAAGCATACAAGCTGACAGCTCTCACCTTGAAAATCATCCGTCTGCGTAAATCCTTCAAATACAGTCACTATCTTTTTCTGAACACTAATAAAAACAACATGCTTCTAAAGAGCGCTCCCACCTAACAGAAGTAACTGTCACAAACATGAAGCTGTAAAAAGCGTAATTGTCTTCACATGACAGCAAACACAGACGCTGCCAGGATCACTAAGCAAATCAAAGCAGCCTGTCTGGGAAAGAGTTAAGAGCTGCCAACTCCTTCCACCACATAGCTGCTCTCCCAAAAGGTAAGGCAGTGGTTAGAAAAGCAATTCCAGGCCCAGGGCTTTTGTTTTGCTTTGTTTGTTTGTTTAAAGAAGAATCTGTTGCCCGGACTTGAAAAATTTCAATAGACACATGGTCATTTCTACAGAAACAGAATACACCTTGTTTATTGTTTATACGCTCTATTGTAAAAAACAGTAACTGAAAATACTTAGCTCAATGGCACACAGCCTGAAGTTTCCCAGAGAAGCTAGTATGAGATAAAACAATAACCTAAATTGGCTACCACACCTAGAGTAAGTCACTGAAATTAGAAATATCAAAGTTTAAAACGTTTAAAGTAAGGGCACCTAAGAAGTTATTCTTCCCAAAGCTAACACCACACTTGGTAACCAAGAGGCCTCCACTTTGTAAGGAATGTCTTTGTGTGATTAACTCACCTCTCGCCTGCCCAAGCCACAGCCAGTTGCCAAGGCTACAAGAGCCCGGTGCCAGGCTTTATAACCCAAGGAGTCAGCGCCAAGTTACTGCTTTCCAGATTTCAGCATTGCTCCTCCTGCAGCACTGTCATTAGGAAAGCTGTGTGGAGCATCTTCAGGAAAAAGTACTCCACTCTGCCAAAGTAATAATTAGGCTTCCAGACATCTCTGTGCAAACCCAGCAGCTCCTGCCTACAGCACCCACTTCCCCGTAGAGCTCTCCGGTGTTTTTTTCCCCCAGAAAGCCCCAGGTCCTCGAGCTTAGCAGCTTAACAAGAAATTCAGATTTTAAAATAAATAAATTCCAAGGTAACGGTGACAAAACAACTTTCCATAAAAGGCACAGGGTCCTTTCAGAAGAGAGAGGAAGGAAACAGCTTAGTTTCAAACATCATTTTTTTAAGTATTGAACATCATATAATTAAAAAAAAAAGCCACCATCAAACATGAACCAAACAGTTCCCTTATCTAAAAAAAAAAAAAAAGTATTATAGTCCAGAGGAATTTCAAACAATGTTTCAGCACATGGAACAGACAATGATGGCAATAAAGCACAGGTTATTCCTAAAAGAAGAGCTTCTTCAGATGTCTGGAAATGCAATAAATACGAATCCAGACAAACCCCCAAATCCCACTTTTTTCTTAACAGTGAAAGATGGTTATCCATCCTTCTTCATCCCAGCCTTTTTCTTTGCTACACCATGAAGTTCAATTTTCTATAGGCTTTTCAACCTGAACGTGCTTCCCAAGGCATATAGTGCCCATTATCATTACAACTCATTTGAAATAGTGCCTCCTTCTGCCAAAGTGCTGACAGTGAAATAGGTGTTTTTATGAGATTCTTAGTTCTCTACCCATCAAGGCGAGGACTAAAACCTGGCATCCCCTTCTCGGAAAAATAGCTGTTGTCTTCCTAGACTGAAGTTTCACACAAGACTGTATGAGACAAGGCAGATGAAAAAGTCATCGTCTCCTCAATAGCTCTTAAAAAATACAGGTACCATTATACACAAAAGTCTACATGTTAAAAAAGCAGAAGTTTATCAGATGATTCACATCCAGTAAGAAGAAAGTTATTTAAGGTAGCCTTAAGGAATGATTTTGCTTTTGCTTGTCCCAATCACCACCTCCCAGTGTTGAAAGCTGTCATAACATGTACACGTCCACATTCTTAAAATACTTTTTTTTTTTCTCCTATACATACACATTTCAGAGTCAGTGAAATCAAGCAGATGTGAGATTCATCCAGCAGAACTCAGATGCTCTTACGTGCACCAGAACACAGCTGAAGACAAACTTTTGATGTCTGAGCTCTGAGCAGGGGAGAGGGGAATGGCCCTTGGAAATTGGCTATTTAGCTCTGACACACGGCCTCACTTGCCCTGCAGCAGCACGCTTGGTGCCAAATCCACAAAGATGTCGGGTGGCCCCAGACTGTTTTCTAGCCCAGCCAGGCACCTACACTTCTTTAGGTCTCTCCGCCTCTGATTTTCCATCTGCAAGCTCAGAATGTGCCTGTAAACAAGGGGGAGGTGTTATGCTTTAACAGTCATGTCTACTACAACCCCACCCATGTAGGTGGCAATGGTGTTCCTGCTGTTCACCCAGTTGGAAGCAACCCTTCTGCCAAGTAATCACAATTCCTAATGCAAGGAACAAGGAAGCGTCCAGAACACCATCCCATAATCAGGAAATCATCATCAGTTTGCCATGCTCACATACAAAATAAATTCCCTTGTTTCACTAACAGCTTGTTCATTCAATACACTTTCATCTCCTGGAAAATCCTCAAAACAAACAAAGCAAGTCACAGTTGCCCTCACTGGATGCTACCAGAGCTCACTCTGTGCACTCAAAAACACAAACTAATTCCCAGAGCAGCCAACAGTTGCGGAAATGACTCAACTTCTCAAGCGTTGTCCTCTGTAGCACTAACGGCAGCTCTGGGCAACGCAAGGAGGGACAGGCCCAAGACACAAAAAGGAGTATACAAGTGTATCCGCCAGAGAAAAACTTTGATGAAAAAAGGAAGAAGTACACATTCAGCCAAGCATGCCCTACTGACTTGCAGAGACAAGGAGGCAGACACGCAGGCAGAAGAAGAACTGGAACGCGTCCGCAGTATAAAATCTGCAGCCTCCCCAAAGGCTCATTTGGCATGTTTTATGAATGTCACCACACTGCTGCTCACAAGTTTCTCCACAGGCTTTTTCAAGAGCTTTAAGACCACCAAACGTCACTTAAAACAAGTTCTCACTCCAATTTGCAAGAAAGAAGCTTTTAGCAGAGACCTAAGTTCTCCTCTGACATACCATTTGAGATCCTGCTACAGGAGAGGAATCAACATTGTCCAGCACGTTATGCTGCACGCTCTGAGGCATCCCCCGACTACCCCGAGGCAAACACAATGCTGTCTTCGCTCACAGCATTTCTTAGTACAAACAGAGGTTAGATTTTTAAGAAAGCTGAGGACTGGTCTTGGCTGTTTTGTTGGGTTCTTTCAACCAGATCCAGGTTCCTCGACTATTTTAATACTAATATTTATTATGTACATATACACAGACATATCATGGAACTGTAAAACATAATCAAAACCAGATCTGTTTCTGCAGATTCTAGTATCCTAATATTCATGTACTACGTCTTTAAAAGAGTAGGCTACTTGCAGCTGTGAAGAAGGTAAGCAGCATTCCTTCCTCTCCAACTGCTGTTTTTTCTACTGACCACTGAGATGGAGTTCAGTATCTTTACCATTTCAGTCACTAATTAAGCTCTCAGCAAACTAAATAGCGCTATTTTCTCGCTAATGTTCCCCTCTTTTCCCGGGAAACCCTTGTTCCTGTCAATTAGCATTAGCTGTCTTAAAAGGCAGGGCACAGCATGAATTCAAACAGAAGTTAGAACTTCACCCGGTTACGGTTCGAAGTTTAGCTTCCGCGAAGGTTCAAACCTCAGTTTACTGCATGAATGTACCGATAAATCATTCGGTAGACTCAAGAACTACGCTGCTTTTGTAAAACTTACTCTTTCCCATACATAAAACTTGGCACTAAAAAGCCATTTGAACGCTTATTCCTGCTGTAGATGAGTGTATTTTCCTTTGAAGAAAGAGGACTCAAGCACGCTGTAAATAGCGGACTACTGAAAGAAGCTGAAAGGTTGCTGAAAAGGATGCGGTACGTGCCCTGTAGCAAGGATGGCTGTAGGAGAACTCACGCCACAGGGAATGCGGTTCTGCCCAGTGGCAAGCAAATTGAGAAACAAAGTTAGATGCCTGTGACAGAAGATTACCTCATATTTGTTAACGAAAGTATACCTACGTACTCCATACCCATCGAAACCTGCAGAAAGACTCAGCCCTGTCAAGTGCACAATCCAAATGACCTTAGTCTCCCTCGGATTTGTTATAAACATCATGAAGACACAGACCCAAGAGCAAATGCAGGCTGAAGAACATTTGCGTATTTTTGAGGAATTCTTCAAAGCTGTCACTCAGATTTTTCCAAGAAAATGTGATGTTCTAAAGGAAAACAGAGAGGGAAAATGCTTGGTAACACATGTGGGAGTGAGGATGACACAGCACGCGTTATGCAGGCGCACGGAAACTTGAAAAGCAGTATTAGACAACTCAAACGCCTTGCAGAACGTAAGGGAACTGAACAGTAATTTTTTTCTTTTTAAGAGGGAAACAATAACGTGCAAGTCCTGGCCTGGAAGTCCAAGTGCATACCAACAAGAGAGGGAAACGAATCAACCACAGAATGTGAGCACCCACAGACGATCAGAAACTAGAAAGTACTATTATGGATGCAACTAGCAAATGATAAAAGAAATATAAGGAAATATATAAAGCTGCAAGTCTGGGTTCTTTCTTTCAATAACACATCTGATTGTGTTTAAAGAAAAGATACTGGAAATGTTAATAAAAGAAAGAAAGTTTACTAAACGGTTTAAGTAGGCCGGAAGGAGTTCAAGATTTTCAACAAGTAACTGGAAATATCATAAAGTGGCTGGAGAGCTACAGCTTGCCTGGGGCAGACTTCCACACTGCCAGCCCCATAGAGCATCACCCGCCATGTGGGGCGGCACGAAACGGGGCGGCGTGTCAAATAAATAAAGCAGGTGATTAACAGTATTTGCCTACCTATGATTTCTTTACTGTAGTACTTTTTCAATTTTATAAAACAAGGACAAAAGCGTCTCATACAAAAGGTATACGCTACTTTCTACAGTGAACTGTTCCTCCCACTACAGAGATTTCCTTATATTCCACTAAAATCTCTTTACGTCTTTACATTACTAATGGCCTCTGCATCCTGAACTGTACCTGCCGGTAACAGTCACACCCTTTAAATACATTTAAGAAAGTAGGAAGCAGAGCTTTACAGAAAGCGATCTACAAGCCGCTGAGGATGATAAATTGCAGCAATAAAGGCTTGCCTCTAGAATCAAATTAGATCCTCACTCATACACCAAATATAGTGCTTGGAGAACATGCCTCAGAACATGGATGGTTTCCCAAAATGCTGATCAGTGCTTTTGAAAAACCAATGCTTTATGAATGACTAAAGCAAATCTGGTCATACAACCTAAGAAATCCCAGCAGGGCATATTAAAAAAAAAAAAAAAAAAAAAGACTAGCTAAACAGTTTAAGACAGTCTTCAGTCCTTTTAAACACAATAAAAAGAGCAATCTGTTAATGTGTTCAGGAAAAAGGTAAAGTTAAAGACGGAGAAACTTAACTAAATTGTAGTGAAGGAGTCGTCACTTCAGCACTTTACAAAAGGCTATCTTTTATTGTAACCCCCATGCAAAACAGGCTGATGATATGAACATGGCAAATAAGAAATACTCGGCAACTTCCCAACAGAAAACCTCAACGCTTACACAGAAGATCACATTCATACATTGATTAATAGGCAAAACCAAGTCTGAATTCAGGAAATAACAGAATGATCATTAGAGGCAAGAAATAACACAGGGAACAACCGGAAGACGAAATGGACAGGAGGCAGTAATGAATAATCTAACAGCTTTCCAAAAATACACTGCATTATCTCATCACAAAGTATTTCTTACACATCCCCCATATTTAATACAATCTTGTGTGTGCTGCGTATAACTATCTTCAGTAAAATTTGCTTATACCTTGCAAAGTATCATATCAGGAAAATCCAGCCGTCTGAGGGGGAACAATAGCTCCTACACTCACAGGAGAACATTTCTTTTGAAATTATTTAAGCTCCTGCATTTGACAGCTGAGTCCACAGTCAGTTGAACTGTTCTATGGTGAATTTAAATATTCAGATTTTTCCTCTTTTTCACTCACACTGCAGCAAGAAATTTTATGAAGATCTGTCAACCATAGAAGTAAATAATAGGACATTAGAGACACTTGGGGTTTTTTGTAAAAGTTACACTTCAACATTAGAAAAAACAGTATTTTGTTGCCACGAAGTATGACAAGTAAAAGCCATAGTAATGTCATTTCGAGTCCTGAATCTAGAACACTCAGCAAGTCCCTAAAACAATTACTTCATTCAAGCAAAACCAGGACTGTACTACTAAAGTTGGTGAAAACAAAATTAAAATACCAGCTAGCAAAACAAAATATGGGTTATTTTATTAAGGTCAACATAGGAAACTCACCCAATCATTATTTGGATTGAAATTATTTCTCTATCAAAAATCAGATGTCTCCATTTTTAGCAAAAGAGGAATTTAGCAAAGCTTACCTAAGCTCATTTATTCTCTTTGTCATAAAGAATGTAATTAGACTTGTGATAAAGACAACAAATCCAGGCATCATGAGTTCTTATCTGCAAGAAGTTCTTCACTAAGGAAGGGATTAAGACTTTGTCTGTCAGGAGTGCTCATATCTCTAGGACACAAGCAATTAACTCTGGAGGTAAGCTACCAAATTTAAAGATGAAGCGCAAGGATAGACACGCAAAAAAAAAAATATCCAAGTACGTGGAAAAGAAGCAAACTTCAAATAAAGCTGAACTGAAATACGGGTAGGATCACAGGAGGTATGTAAGAATAACAAAAGAAATGGATTCCTGCCAAGGAACAGCTGTGAACTGGAGAAGGGAGAGAGGAGAGGGTGAACAAGATAGAAGTGTCCTCACAAAAAACAAAACAAAACAAAACAAAAACACCACCAACAACAAAAAAAAACAGAAGGGAAGTTGGGACAAGAAGCTAAGGCCACAATTGGCTTTCAAGATGAATGGGAAAAGACAGAACAAAGGAAGAACGACCATTTACATTTGCAAGTTAGATTAGAGCAGATGCACCTTTCTCCTGAAGAAAAACCGAAAAAAATGCAAGAGAAGAGTGAATGAATTCGCTTCCAAGCAGTGCTTTTAAAAGTTTCAAAATCTATTTGCAAGGAAAAAATTATTGTTGCCTTCATGAATTCACAGTGGGGGACTGTCTTTTTATTAACACAAAATTACCATCTCATACACATGAATTTACTGTCTGCTGACTCCGGCTACATATCTGAAGTGGGATGCAAAGACTTGAATTAAACAGAATACATCTGAGATGCAGAACACATTTTAGTACACTGCCCGAAACCGGGTGTCAGGTCCTGGAAGGCATACACCTACTAAGCTAACTAAGAAATCATTTCAACCTTTTTAATCAGAGAACCATACATGGATTCACGCCTCCCTAGACATCCAGTCTCCGGCTCTCGTTCCCTTCCTCCAAATCCCTTGACCAAAATATTGGCCCAGGCAGCAGCGTCCTGGGAAGGCATTTGAGAGATGCACGTGCAGACTAACCACCAAGCTGGCTCTGGGAAATTATCTAAAAATTATAAAATTAACTTTGTGGTTACTTATTTATGATCTACTTTAAACTGATCCAGAAAAGCTGCACACACATGGTTTTAGATAACCTAGTCAGAACGTACTGCAACTCTGGAGGGAAATTTACAGCACCCTGCCCAATTTTAAAATTCCATGTATTTCCTTCCAGAAGAGGCAAATGCAACAGCTGTCTTCCCCTGGAAGACAGCCCCCTGAAAACTTAAAGAAAAATAATTTTCTTGCCCTTAGTTGTCGTTGCAGAGACTCCAAAAAGGACTTTCTCAGTTTGCAGCATCATTCACCTATGCTGACCTTCCTACAGCACAGTATGGTCCATCACAACCTCTCTTCAGTGACGTTCACATACCACGCAGCAGGTGAGGTTCCAATAGTGACAGCCAACATCACACTAATGCCACAGAAGTGCTATCGAAGTGAAATGAAAGGAGATGCTCTGTTTAAAAAAGCAACACACATAGAGATGACCAAGTAGCAAAACACTGGATCCTGAGAATCCCACCTCATGAAATTCACAGGCCAGAAAAATCTTTACAAAGTGTATGAAAAGCAATTAAGTTATATTCAGTTACAGCTGAAAACAGATTCTACAGCATTTGAATATATAACCCACAATCTTGCTCTCTGTGTGCTTTAAAAAAAAAAAAAAAAAAGACAAAAACCAAACAGTAAGTCTATAGGAAGTGGCTTAGTTTACAAACACAAAAAGGATTGCAAAGCATATGGTTGAGGTTGATTTGTGGGTCAAAGGCTTATTGATAGCTTTGGCAGCAGTATCTTTCTCACTGCTTACTATGAAAGACTTAAAGTAGCATAATTAAATGCAGCTATTTACTTCTCTAAAAAAAACCAAGCAGCTTCATTCTGTCGGCCCTGGGCACAAAAACATATTACAGCACTTGCAACTCTTAAGCCACCCTTCAGTGGACAAATGCTTCTTATATTTTATCCTTTTTCAAACGATAAAAAAAGACTATGTATTGCTCGGGACACGTACAGCGTAAGATGTAACTGTGACCCCTGAGCTGTCCATACCATGGTTGTCTGTTGCAGTAAAGAGCTCCTAAATCCAAAGACTTGACAGAAAAATATCAAAGGCTTTTGGCACCTTTTTGAGATTAAAAACCGAGCCGCTTTACATGTACAAAAATCCCCTGAAAGTGATCCTTGTTCCACCACTGTTCTCGGCTGACAAATGTAAATAGCTAATTGCATAGGTTCGCTTACATTGCAAACACAAAGAGAGAAGGACAAACAAGGGAAAACAATTGTGGCACAAAAGCAAACAATTAGGAAGCAATTAAAACCGGACATCACTGCGATGTAGTAAACACAACTTTCACAGCGAACAATGCCTTTCTTGGTAGCTTGTGGTTTTTTTCATCCCAAACTTCTAAACCCAGAACGAAGCATCTAAGAACAGTTCAAAGTACCAGTCGCTCACTTCATCAGTTACATGTTCCCCAAAATAGACTATCAGCAGCAAAAGTTTTTTTCAAATGCAGTTTCAAGCTCAGACATCTTACAGCCTGAACTGGTCTGCACGGCTCTGTTATTCCAGGACAGTCTCGTTCTTTCTGAAATAAAAGCCAGGCAGCAGCGTAAACTCAGCTCCGCAGCACCTTACTCCTCCAACCTTACTGATAAGCCGACAGCACTCATGCACTGCAGGCTACAATTTATTTCCATTTCACCATACGTACATTTGATCACCTCCTTTTTGGAAGCATACACTAGTTTCCCACATTTCATTCAACTCGTCTGCGATAGGGGAATGGCAAGAACTCAACTACCTACATCGGCAGTAACGCATACACAAAGCCAACCAAAGTTTGCAGTCGGGTTGGCGACACCCAACCCAACTTACTGACAAGTATGTAAGCTGATTCGATTATAAGCTTATTCGATTGCCACTTTGCACAGAAAAAGGAAGAAGCCTCCTCCCTGTCTTTTGCCATCTCCAGATATTCATGCTGCTTCCATTATTCCAACACCATCCTTCATGTCACTACACAATGACACCAAGTAAGTAAATTAGCAAAAAGCAAATACAACCAAAAAGGAATTAAGTTTTCTGCTGCTTTAGCGTCTTCAGCCAGCTCATTAGAAGGATGAGAAGTGCCTCAGTGAGCTTAACCCTATCAGCAAACCGCATGCTAACAAACTGGTTTGGGGTCTTCAGGGAAGATAAAGGAGGAGGGAAGCAGAGTGACAAGCACTTTAAAAGGCCTTTTTCAAGAGAGTGCAAGAACTGTAAAAAGAATTGTACCATAGGCAGCACAAGCGGCAACACAAGCACCTCTGGGTAAGTTTTTCATTGCCAGGGTTTCGGGAAGCTTTCTGTTTCTTGGTGCTTCCTTCCTTGCAGGTGAGAGACCAGCTGCCAGCAGAGGGGCACATCTTTTGACAGCAGGCATTTCAAAACAGGAATTAAACACCGAATCAACCCCACAAGTGAAGTGATGTGCTTGAACAATATTAAACACATATTTCAGGTAAAAGCATATATTTCTACAGCCAATAATTCAATGAATCGCAGAATCATTTAGGTTGATAAAGATCCTCAAGATCACTGAGCCCAACCGTTCACCTAACACTACCAATGAAAGCTATAAGCAGCCAAAAAGGAAGAAAAATGTTTTACTTTCTGCAAAGTTAATTATCAGAGCTGACTCCAAATGAACTCTACTCTAAGGAATCCTTTTGCTTTCCCCAAAACTAAAAATTACTGTTACCGAGCCTTTAAAAGAAAAAAAAGAACACAAAAAAACCCCACCACTTTAAAAAGTTGGCAATAGCTTTGCAGTTCTCTCTCCAATTTACTCATAAGCAAACTCAAGAGACTTTTCATTCCCAGTACTCTTCATCCAAACTGAATGCAACACTAACGGTACTGGTTAAACAACAGACTGTGCAGTCAAGAAATACATTCATGTGTGGAGAGCCTCTATCCTGACCTCTGCTCTAGGAACACGGCCCGCACAGCAGTATTACACTAATCAAACTAAAACTGAAGAAAAACAGTACTTTAAAATACAGGGAGAAAAACATCTGAATGTTCGACAAGCATATATGTCCCATTTCTAAGTTTGTAAATGCCTACACGTTTATTTTCAATGATCAAAATTCCAGTTTAGAAGTGCCTAACAGCTTTCTGTGGGAATCCTTGATAAAGAGGAGATAAATACCACACCAACTTTGAACTACAGAAGAAGCACTCACAAAGCACTCAGTTGCTCTCCAGCTACACTACTGCGAAAAACACTGCCCACTTGAGAAACGGCTTTCATTTGGTTAAGTAGCAGCAACTCAGCCTCTAGGGAAGCTTGAGGAAGGAGATACAACAAATAGCCAGGATGTTCTTCAAGAGCAGGAGCAGACAAGGAAATCGGGAAGGCCACAACGCTTGTTGATCTGGAAACAAACACACCAGCTCTGATTCTGGTATTTATCTGCAAGAGATATAGGGGAAAAAAAGTAATGCCCCGCTGCACCTTCCTCACATACATATACACACAAACTATGATTTTAATTAAATTTGAAACAGAAAAATGAACGCATGCCCACCATCAGAAGAAGCTGCTAGGTTCCACTGCACTGTATAACAAGACAGAGAAGGAAGAGCACATCTTTCCCCCAGTTTGGTTTACAAGTTAACTTTGCGTGCATTCATAAATATACGCGTCCCAAACACCAGCTACTTGTCCTCACCCTTACTTGCTTTTTCCATCAGCTCCTAGTCTTTCAAAGTCTCATCAGTTACGACTACTTAAATTAATCTCATATTTAAAAAACTACACGCGAGAATTTTGAGAGGGATTTACTAATACATAGATGGCTTTTTTATTGTTTAAGAAAGACAGTTTCACAACTTCAATAATAAAACTGAATCTTTTCCTTTTAAAAATACATGGTTTTCATCTAGCTTCTTTTTTACGTAAGTTTTGCCAGCGTAGGATAACACAAGCGTGTTACCATATGGCACGCCTACCAGAACTATCTTTAATTTTTTTCCTTGGAGATGTAAGCTAAAGTACCTGCAACCATGCTGTAATTTCCTTTTAGAGAGAACTTATCAAGCTGATTCTTTTTGGAACTGAAGATACTTTCTAGTCCAATTCCCATTTTTAAATATTTTTTTAAAGATTCAGGATAACCTATTCAACCATTAGAGAGGTTTATAAAGTCTTTTCAGAAAGGAAGAAACAGATCAGAAAGAGAAAATAGCAGCGCTGAAAATAACAATTGCTGTCAAACCCGAGTTGTATGAATTCAGTGACTCGTCTCACAAGACAGTCTTTTTATAAAGTTACCCATAACGAGAGAAGACAATGGTTTCCCTTGATTTTTTCTCCCCCCCTGCGTAGCTTTATATGTCACTGGCCCTAGCAACAGCGAAGAATAGCAATGGATTTGTCAGCAGATGAGGACCATGCAACCGGCCCTCGAGGGGGGCCCCCAAGTACCCTGTGTTATCCAAGCACGATCACCCTGTTATTTGACAACAGGCAAGCCTGCAAGCAGAACACGGCTTTCGATAGCACACTTGAGTGTCAAACTGACAAACTGCAGCCAAGTTGCTGACGATAAACCTGCGTGACAGGTTCACTGTAATTTAGAAAACTTTTCTAGTCTAAGTGCACAAGGACAATCTTCATCTGCCACATCTTTACTGCGAGTTCAAAATTGTGAGTCAGTTCGCAAAAAGGCAACAGCATCACTGACAGAGAGAAAATAGCACGGACAATCAACTTTGCTACCTCCATACCAAGGAAACTCAGTGAAAAAGGGGGTGAAAAAATACTATGAAAAACTATGTTAACACACCTGTGAAAATGGTTGCAGCTCGAAGTACAAATACTAAATCTGTAAAAGTGTAAAAATATACAACCACTATCTTTGAATAGCTCTATCAGGTTAACACAAAATTCAGGCTTGACAGAAGGTGATGCTAACTTTCTGGACACTAAAAAAAGAAAAAAAAAACCACCAAAAAACCACCTAACTATACTTGCCAGTAACAAAGAAAGCTTCCTTGGTCTCCCTGAGGCCTACCAGGCATATTTTAAAATTACTTTTTGAAAACCTATTTCTAGACTGCAGGTGAGCAAACAAGGTGCTGTCTACAACACCCTGCCAACGACAACTGAGGCAGCTTTGCCAGCACTTCTAGATTTGCCATGCAATCACTTCAGTTTCCATTTCTCTATTTCATCCAGCAGGACCACTTGAAACAATGGAGGTGGGGGTAAAGGTTTGCTTTCCTAGGTTTCAGAAGGGTCTGGAAAAAAAAACAAGCATCTCATTATTGCCTGTGACAGAGGGTGCAGGATTTCAGGCTTTTCCGTTACCAGTTAGCCAAATGACACGGAGCGGGAGGCTCTCTAATTTGCAAACCAGACTCCCAGGACACCACGGTACTCAAGACCCCGTCCCCCCTTCTCCACTGCAGCAGCTGAGAATGATGAAGGAGGGGGACAGCTGGGCTTCTCATTAGGAGCACTGTGCCTGAATCCACGGACAGACATTTGTACCCACCTCCCATTCGCAGCTTCCACCCCGCAGCTGAGAGGTGTCTTTCAAAAATCTCTCTGGGGGTAAGGCAGCACGAGAGCAATGACAGGCAAGCCGGTTTGGTACGGTAGAGTTAAAAGATAAATGCAACAGCGAGATTTAGAAGGAAGCCAGCGTTGGTGTTACTTGTCTCCATGAGAACACAACTAGAACACTCCAGTCCCCAAGATAAAGTATCTTCTCTAAAAGCAGGCTACATATACATCTGTTGGTTATCAATATAAGCCTTTAGCAACTGTCAGATATTATGGCAACGGTCCCACTAACTGCTCGCACGTAAATCTGAATGTGCAAGAGCACTCAGCGGGGCGAAGGCCTTAATGGAGCTTGGCTCTGCAAGGGCGCCTTTTTCAGCTGCTTGGATTTCCCTTCTTTCCCTAGAGCACATCTTCACTTTAATTAATAGGTCACTGAACCGGTTTATGTTAATTGTCAGAAGTACCTCGTCTTTGTTCCCAAGGGGAGGGACCAAAGTTCATTCAGTTGTTGTCTACCAAGCAAAACTGCAAAATGTTAAGGTTTTGCACACACCTAAACTGCCACCAATTCCCAAGGGAGCTTTTTCATGCCGCAGTAAACAACTGCCTTCTCATTAGCAAGATGCATCCATCCTGGCTCCCTGGGTCTGTCCCAGATCACCCTCGCTTCATCCGATAACCATGACCTAACCTAGAATTAACTTTTACGCGCCGCTGCTCACCCAACCTGCGTCAACGGTGTCCAGTTTTAACTTATCGACCGTAGAGGCAACAACTCCCGCGCCTATCGTGCTTAGTATGAGTGGGAAAAAATAAAATATTGTCACAAGAGGGAAACTCCAGCAGATCGGTGGGTTTTTCCCCTGAAGGCGGCTCTCGCCCTTCCACAGCTCGCAAGACAGCGCTCACCGGGAAGGTCTCCCCGACCCACCGGATTTATTCGCCCCGTGTGGCTGCTTTTTAAATCCATCTCCTCGCTGCCGGAGCCGCCCGGCCGATAAGGAAGGTGGAAACCCGACTGCCACGGCGAACTGCCGCCCTCCAAACGCCCTCCGAGGCGCCGGCCGGCCCCCGGCCGCCGTTAACGGCTCCCGCGGCTGAGGGGGGGGCGGCCGTTACGGCCGTGAGCGCGGCCGGGGTCCCCCGGGGGAGCGGGGCACAAAGGGAGAGAGCGGGCAGGGCGCTCGCTCCGCCGCCGGCGAGGAGAGGGAAGAGAGTGAGGAGAAGAGCGGCCATGCCGGCGGGGAGCGGCCGCCCCGCTCCCTCAGGGCGGCGGCCGCGTCCCCTCGGCGGGCTGCCCTGCCCGGCGGGATGGGCTAGAGGAGTAGGAGGAGGAAGGGACCCTTCTCAGGCCGGGGCAGGGGCAGCTTCCTCCCCACCCGCCGCCATGAGCCCCCCGCGGTTACTCACAACAAGAAGCTCATGGCGATGGCGGCNCCCCCTCCCTCCATATATCCCCATTTCCCCTCAGACCTCCCCGAATATCTGTCTCTCCATACATCCCCCTTTCCCCTCAGACCCCGTCCCTCCATATATTCCCCCGTCCCCTCAGACACCCCACAGAAGCCGCCTCACCCCCGGGGCCCAGTCCTTGGAAGCTGTTTCCCCAGCCATGGGTGACCCAAAGGCGACAGAAAAACAGGGCACAGCCTCGGTTAAACCTTTGTATCCCAGCTGTCACTGGGCCATACTTTTTTGGGCACGGGTGTGACATAAATGGCAGCCTTTAGATAGTCCTGGCCCTGAAATCCTCATCCACATCTCAGGGGAACCATGAAAAGTGCGGCCTGCCAGTATTCATCCCATTTCTACCCCAAATTGCCTCCTGCGGAGCAAGTCAGCAGGGTACAGCAACAGAGCAGCTTGCTTCACTTTAGCATGTCAGGCCAGGGACTCAAAACACGTTACAATTTAATTATTTATACTGTCCAGGCTTCCTCAGGTGGCCTGTCCTCATTCTTCTGGTGCACGACAAAGGGGTTCAGGTACCCAACCCGCAGATAACCACCACGATCATATAAAAAAGCAGGGGTATCTTAACTGGCATTTCTGCCCTCCTCACCCAACAGCCTGACCCTTTTTTTAAATAAACGTGTCAAAACGGCTTCTAATGTTTCAACATAAATGTTTGATTTGCAACCAATTTTTAACTCAGCCAGCAGTCAGCTAAGAAAGGACACATTTCAGATGCGAAGATATGAGCAGCTGGAAATTACTGAGGTAAAAAAAAATAATCCAGTTTTTCTTACAAATCCTCGCAAGTCCTTCCCCTGACCTCTGCCCTGAACCACCTCACCTTGTGCGAGCATGGTTAAAAACTCCCTGTCCTCCTTGTGGAAATTTAATGTCAGAGTATCTTTTCAGCATAAATTTTCAAATAAGTACAATCGCATCTTTGCTGGCAATGATTATTATCACACAGTGTGCTCTTCCAGGCAAGAGGGCTGTTCGTGAAGCTCAAACTGAGGGTGTGCAGTACATCACAAAACATGTCCGGCACCTCGTTTGACACCAGATGACAGCTGAAGGCTGTGTTTCTGGGGTCTGGGAATCCCTACCTCCCATCCCCAAACCAGGAACAATCATCTTAATTTGGGGGTTTGTCTCAGTCAGTTTATATATTCCAGGGGAAACAGAGATAGACAGCAGCATCCAGAACGCTTCAAAGTAAAATATCAAATGAGGACCACACATTCCACAGTAGACTTAGCCACATCCAAGTACCACCTCTTTATGGCAGAAATTACAATCCCAGGCTGTAATTTCATATGAAAATCTTTCTCCGTTTAGGTCAATGACAAGCCCGCTGGATTTTGGAGAAGGCACAGGACAGGCAGCACGACCCACAGCGTTCCCCTCCTGCCCCAGGGGGATTCTGCGAGCCCTGGCGACCCCACGCTGCTGCAGGTAGGCAAGAGGAAAATCAGACGGCTTTCAGATTCGTTATCAGGCAAATTCAGGACATCAAAACATGCTATGATCCCACACAGCATTAAGTTTCTGTACGGCACATAAGGGGTGTCAGCTATAACGCCTTACGTGGCAACATTGACAGTCTGCTTCTCTCATGTTTTTAAATGCTGAAACTGCATTTTCTCATTTTCTGGCTCCGTCCTTCAGACCAAGTCAGAACGCCAGGTCAGTGCATTTCTGAGTAAATTAAAACTACGCTACTCTCTTTAGGACACTTTTAAAATCAAGCGTTTTACTGGCCAGCAAAGGTGTAATTAAAAAGCATTTCACGATGTCTGCAATTTTCCTTTTGGCTGTATTAGTAAAAGCAGGCACGAAACGGGTCTCGGGGCACTTTTTAACAGACGCTGTCAGACTAAGTTGGCCACGTAAATCAAACTCAAAAAAAAAAAGTATTGCTGATCTTTCTGGCACATTCACGTTGGGACATGAATAACCTCGGTTCTCTGTTCCCACCCATACGCTTCCTTCTACCCACAGAGTGTTTTATTTTAGTGGCAAGTTAAAATTAAATGTCTGTTACTGCAGCAGTCAGGAGGAAATACTCATCCTGGGCGGTTGTCAGGAGAAAGGGTTATGCAAAGTGTACGTTTTATGTCTCACATTAATATTGGTCTGTTCGGGATGGCAAAGGGTCAGATAAAGCGCTCGCTTCAGACGCTGCCGACATAAGGGACCAGCAGCACGCTGGAGCCTTACGTAAGGGTCAAACCACTCAGTCGCTCCAGGAAAAGCACAGTGAATGCACCCGTGCCCTTGCAACTGTCATTTTGGTTTATCCATTACACCATAGAGCTTAAAGAACTACTCTGAAAGGGCCCTCAAGCTGACAAAGCGCTTCGGTCCTAGGCTGAAGTTTCCAGCTTTTGCTGCACAACTTAGGAAACACAGAACATTCCATCTGAAGAAACTTCAAAAATTCAGATCACTAAACTTAATATGTATGTTATTGGGAATAAAAAAACCCATCGTTTTGAAATGTAAATACTACAGTATGTAAATACTAAGCTCTGTAAATATTCTCCCCACATTCTGGATTAAACTGATAGCATCCATCAATTTTTTAGTTTTTTGTGCATTAAGGGATTTGATTTGTGAACAAGCAATACCTAGAAGGCTAATGATAAAAATGTAGTGAAGCATTTAAATATAAATAGCAGATCGAACTTGTGGTATGTACTTACTCTCTACAAAAAATGCAATGCACGAAGAAATTACAGCAACTGTGAGGTTATCATACAGTGGTCCCAAGAGTCACCATCATTCTGGAGCTGGGACAGAACAACTCATCGGCCTTGTTATTGCTGGACTGCAGAGAGAACAATAAATGTTTCAGTGCCCAGATATGTCTAATTCCTGCTACAATGTTCATACACTTTAGTAATAACATCTCAGAAATCAACTATTTGTGCAGGACCTGCTCCACAAATCTCAACAGTATTTATGGCGTGGACTCCGTCTACAGGAGGGTTCATGCTGCTGAAATTTCTCCATGCAAAATACACTCTCTTTTCTGTTTTCCAGAGTTGGTGGGCTCGCTCAGGCTAAGCACACTATCTGCCTCCTGCAAATGTCTCAGCATTCAGCAGGACAAATCTGAGCTAAACAAATAACTTTGGAAAATACGATCACAGAATACAAGGTCAATTTTTCCTGATGACAGATTACACAGAGTGAGAAGTAATGCTTCCGAATATAAGATAAGCATTTGTTTTAGTATCAACTGAGAACAGTTTTTTTATTCCTTAGACCAAAGTAAAGAGTAGCTGGTATTAATTATTCTTGCCAATAACCTGTTTAACATTAGTTATTGAAAAAGGCATTTTCAAAGGTAGATAAGTTTAACTTTTTGGTCAAGAGCAGTACAGGGGGGCATCTCCCAAGTCTTTTCATTTTTACTTATGGTAACATTACATCTCATTCAACACCAGTTCTGTCGAGTGAATAAATGCAAATTCTGTTGTCCTAGGATGATTTTTTCCCCCTCCCTGATCATAGGTACAGAGGCTTTGATCCTTTACATTTGCTAAAGCTCTGACATTCCTGGAAAACTTCAGTGCCAACAGATGCCCAACAAAACGGTGCCCTCTAAAGGTAATTCGCACACACTGACAAGATAGGAGACAAACAGCAGTGGGATATTTTTTACTGTACTTGGGGAGCAAATATATTGAAGGAAAAATAGGTGGAAAACATGTATCTCTTAAAGAGACTCTTCCTTGCACTCTGCTTGGTTCACAAGAGAGGAATGCATGTAGCATTCCCTTGGATCGTAAGATTCAGGCATTTGCTTATTCAGTTAAACTTAAAGCACGAAAGCCAATCCAGATAAAGATAAGTGTTCGAGAGGAATTCCTATGGTTATCTTAATTTTTTTGCTCCTATAAAATCTGCTTGCTTATTTAAAGAAGGTTGTGAAGAGAAACCCAACACATAGACTATGAAAAACTGGAATGTGAACCACTTGAGCACTGAGGTCAACGTTGCTTTGAAAATGTGCATAATACATGATTTACCTTGAAAATTCCAAAGAGACTCAGACTGCTATTGTCAAGAGACGGTGCCATTATCAAGGTACTAGTCTGTCATGCGAAAGCTTGTTACAAGAAATAGTTTATAAAAGCAAAAACTAGCAACAACAAGATGACCTAAAATAGCTTGTTAACATTTTCAAAACCGTGATAAGAAACATGCAAGGCCTCTGAGAAATTAACAGCCTGGTGCATGCTCTTTCCCAAAAACCTCTTGAAGACCTACCTACCTGCCTACGCACCCTGGATCTGAGCCTCCACACTCTCCTTTGTCTGTTGGGGTTTTGGGGGGCTTCTCTCTTCTCTTCCTGCTCTTTTTGCTTCATCCTAAAATTTTTTCTTCTGGGTTCACCATGACCACTTACAAGAAGCTGCTGCCGGCTCTTTCCTCCCTGTCCCTCTTAGATGCAGCAGTACGAGCAGGACTGTTTTTCCAGATCACCTGAAAGGCGTCATGTTCCTCGCAAACAGGTTCAGCCAGTGTTGCCTCCAAGACTGTCAAGCTAGGATGGGAGCGAGGGGGAGAAAATAATCTCTCTTTAAAAGAGTCTACAGGGAAGGGGCGTAAAAGGGTTGTTGTGCTTAAGCCTGACTTAAATCTTGACAGTGCAAATGTATTGGGATTTTTTTTCTGTTTGTTAAGAAAAAATAATATAGGAATGTTAGTGGTGATAGAAACTCTAAATGAGCATCTTAAGGGCCCCGGAGATGCTGGGAGGGCTGGAGCCCCTCTGCTGTGAGGACAGGCTGAGAGAGCTGGGGGGGTTCAGCCTGGAGAAGGCTCCGGGAAGACCTTCCAGCCCCTTCCAGTCCCTAAAGGGGCTCCGGGAAAGCTGGGGAGGGACTCTGGGAAGGGAGCCATAGGACGAGGGGGAACGGCTTTAAACTGAAAGAGGGGAGATTGAGATGAGATCTGAGGAAGAAATTCTTTGCTGTGAGGGCGGTGAGCCCCTGGCCCAGGTTGCCCAGAGAAGCTGTGGCTGCCCCATCCCTGGAGGGGTTCAAGGCCAGGCTGGACGGGGCTTGGAGCAACCTGGGCTGGTGGGAGGTGTCCCTGCCCAGGGCAGGGGGTGACACCGTATGAGCTTTAAGGTCCCTTCCCACCCAAACCATTCTTTGATTCCATAAGCCGGCACGATCGGGACTCAGGAGCGAGCACCAGCCCACCCAGGCTCCGCTTCCCGGCGAAGGAGCCCCCCGCCCTCCCCGCTCCGCCCGGCCCCGCCGGCGGCTGCTGGGAAGGGGAGGCGGAGCGCCCCACAGCCCCCGCCCGTCGCTCATGGCCGCCGCAGCGCGCCGCGGC
>VXBH01008161.1:803675-824832 GCA_013400035.1 Rynchops niger | reverse complement strand
GGGGAGGACGCGGGGGACCCCGCCGCCTCGGGGGCTTGCCCCCACCGCCTCGGGACGGGGCCGGAGGGGCCCTTACCCCCCCACCAGCGGGGAGGCAGCCCTACAGACTGGCCGCAACCCCCCCGCTCCCGCCCTTGCCCACCCCACAGGAGCCAGTTGCCACGCTCCTCCCCAAGAAGCCGAGCGCAGCCGAGTACGCTACCGAAAACCGCGTGCTTCCGCTTCTTGATTTGGCTTTTTTTGTTTGTTGTTGTTTTTTCAAATGTCTTTTCGATGGCAGGTTACAGACGCTCCGTCCCAGGAAGGTCACCTCTGCGAGCAGGAACCCGAGTCCCCCAAGGCAGAAAATGACAACGTCTTTCTCATCAGGGCGCAAGGATTCCCCTTCTCCTGCACCGAGGAGGACGTGCTCACCTTCTTTGATAGTACGGGGCCTTAATTTTCCCGCGTAACCGTTCGGTGTGGTTTTATGGCACCCATTAGTTAACGATTAGTTAACAGAAAGAAAATGTAAAGATCATTAGCCAGAGAAAGATGATGTTTTTAGTATTAATGCGAAATTATTTGCAATTATTCACCTAATCAGCTTCTAAACTGCTAGACAATGACTAGAAAGTCATTCTTAACAGCGTTTTATATTTAATTGAGCAATTCTTTCCCTTCTTAGCCTGTGTCTCCCCAGTAAAGGCAGTCCACTTTGAAGTGAATCCTTTGAAGACCATTATGGTTGGCTTTTGCCCTTCCCCAGCTCTCCTCTTTTAAACAAATCGTAGTGCGTTTTACTTACTAGTTTGAACTTCAGTGTTGCTTTCTGATCCTAATTAATGGGCCTAGGCATACCTTTGCAGGGCTGATTGCTCTGTACTGTAATGTCATGATGGATCCTTGCACAGTAGACTTTAAATGGTTTAATAACCTGTCAAAATTAAATTAAGTCAGTTTGAAGTCCTAGGGGAAAGGAACATATATCAGGTAGAGCATAGCTATAGAGACCAAAAGACTACAGCATTTTATTTCAATTTCAAGTAACTCAGAAACAATGAAATTTACCAAGAAAATGAGAATGTATATTATCCAGTTAAACAGATGTGGATGCCAAATCAGTTTCTTAACTGTGATAAGTATTTGTTAGAGTTCAGGTTGGAAATAGGAGTTTCCTATCCTTTGTTTCAAGACAGTATTTTACACTGTTGAGGCGGATAGCTCTGTGCAAAATACTCAGTTTTCATCTGCAATCCGAAGACCCCCATGTTTGATGCGGTTGCGTATGTTTCTGTATCGTGTGTTCCTTGATTTCTAGGCTGTAGAATTCGAAATGGTGAGAACGGCATACACTTCCTCTTAAACAGGGATGGGAGACGCAGAGGGGATGCCTTGATCGAGCTAGAGTCAAAAGCGGATGTCCAGAGAGCCTTGGAAAAGCACCTGAGGTATATGGGCCCACGCTATGTGAAAGGTGGGTTTGAAACGACAGAAGTTACAGTGGAAGAAAACTCATGATAAAGTGAATAAGAACTGCTTGAAGAATAAAGCGGGCTGGTGTGAAGAAGGGCAGGATGCGGAACAGAGCAACAAATTAGCCAGCAAGGCACCGTTAAGCCAAAACTTCTTAGGCTGGACTGGAAAAGCAAAGGGGCTTGTGTAGTGAGGGGCACCATTGTAGGACCAGAGGGTATGGGGTGGGGGAAGAAACATGAAGTTTTGCAGGAGAGAAAAAGCTGCCCTGAAGAATGCCTGCAGAGTGCCACTTTGAGTACCATGTGGGAAAACGTGTTTTGTGCCTGTGTTCCTTGCAGTTTTTGAAGTACACGATAGCGATGTGGAGGGCTTACTCCGAAGTCTGCGGGATGAGTCACAAGCCATAAACGATGGAGTTGTACTACTCAGAGGCCTTCCGTTCAGCTCCACTGAGGATGATATTGCAGCTTTTTTCTCAGGTAACTCAGCCTAGCCTGTGCTGTGTGGTTGTGCTGTGCTTACTTCTCCAAGTTGGTGCTTACCTAGGCTGTTGTTCCTCTTAAGTGAGAAAAAGCAAAAAGCACATGCAGCCCTGAACACCTGAAACACTGTGAAGAGTTGTCCCCCTGCAGCTAGAAGTAACTAAAGCTTCCTGAGCAAGGTTTTGTCTGCAAGGCTTTCTGGCATCTTTGAGTTTCTGCAGGTCTAACCTAAGATCAGTACTTGGAGCACTCTTTGGGAGGTGGGGGAAGGAAAGATAGGAAGAACCTAGATCCTATCGTCTGCAGTTGGATTGCTAGCAGTGCATAGTCTGGCAAAGTTAAGAGGGGGAAAAATACCTGTACAATAGTTAAATCACAAGAAAAATGCAGCACGATCATACATAGATGTATAATCATAACAGATTGCATATACCACTGTTAAAACTGTTAACAGCGATTATTTTTTTTTTTTTTACTGGCTTCTTAATGGTTTTGAAAGTTAACTGCACAGTTCTCAGCTGAGCGAGTATTGCATTCATTAGGAAAAGCCTTTCTAGGTTTTGCAGAATAAATTGACATATCCGTAGGTAAAGTTTACGTTGTAGACTACACGAAAACCAGTTCTTCCCCCCAACTTCTTCCACTCCAGGCAGGCATGGAGGCAGAGCCCTGTAGCACTAAGACTCATGATAACCACCATCATAACAAAAGCAAAGGCCACCAATAATAGTTTTCAGTTGATAACCAGTAGTTCAATATGTTTGAAGGCTTCTGGTAGCAGAGTTACCGCAACAAGGTGACAAGGGCAGCACTGTGGAACAAGTATTTCCATTTTAGGAGCTTGGAGACACCCTTTGAGAAAGTAACAAGGCACAAAAGACGTACGCAAAAAGGCATTCCTGGAAAAAAAGTGTAGGAGCTCAGCCTAGTGTGCACTCTGTATCATGTCAGATAGAGCTGTTCAGTGCATTACAGGCTCCCCAGGAAGATACACAGAACAGAAACTGAAGTTTGGTGAATTTCAACTGGGTTTTAAAGAGATGGGGAATAAATTACCATAATAACGAGAGAAAATTTCAATAACATCTGTGCTCTGGCCTTGTTGTCTAGAACTTGGACTTGTTGTTTTCATAGTTACTTGAAGCCTCAGCTGTATTTGTTATTGGCAATTAAGCCTTCTGTGAAAGTTAACTTCAACAAATCCAGCAAATTGGAGTTTAAAAGAAAGTTTTGAAAAAAAGTATGCAGGCCAGCATAAGCAGTTGTTTCAGAACTATTTAACTGCCTCATTAGTTGGTCCAAAACCAGAAGAGAAAGGAAAAAGATGACTCTCAGAGCTATGGCACAAGTTCCTGACAACATAATTGCCTTTTTCTCCCCAACCCTTCTATAGGTTTGAAAATCACTGACATAGCTTTCGTCTACCGGGGAGAACGGAAAACGGGAGAAGCTTTTGTTCAGTTTGCCACTCCTGAAATGGCAGCTAAAGCCCTGTTACGACACCGGGAATATATGGGAAATAGGTAGGTGCTTCACAAGGGTAGAAGAACATGGTCTGAAGCATGCTGTGTGCCTCACAGCTTGCATCTTACACATGGCTATCCCATACTCACATTGTAAAGAAAGCTTCTGCCTTTGCTACCCTTAAAACCTAGAACTCAGACTTTAGATTCAAATTTCAGTAGAAATCACAGCTAAATATTTCTCATAGCCGTGTTAGACTGTTAATGGCTTAACATGTTTCTTTTTTAATAGCACCCTGTGAAATAGTCTGTAACTGAAGTGTTACACAAGTGCACAGGGATCCAGCGCCTCCTACAGACATTGCAGCATTTCCACCAGGTTCTCTGATGCCTTCCACGATTTTGTCAATCCCCTTGGAGAATACATGGTGTGAAGCACAACTACCACTCACCTCTGGCTTGAATCCATTCCCCATGCTGACTGCTGGCCCACACTGTGCAACTTTTGGTCACCAATTCCATCTGGGCTCTCCTCCTTCCTCAAGAATCCATTTTTACCTATTTTCTTCTAGAGCATCAAGCCCTGTGCCACATACTTCCCTCACAAGAGCCTCTCTTTTTCAAGCAGAAGCACATACCGCTTCTTCCCCAGAATCCTGAGCTGCACTCAGGGAAGGAAAAAAAAACAAACCCACAAACAAAGATTGCTTTTAACCTGCTGAGATTTCTGAATTTTCTTTAAGCACCCACTGAGTTCTCTTTCTGAATACCAAGCAGGAGAAGGCCTCTGCAACCCTTACCTCATCTACACAGCACCTACTTCCTTTGTTCTCTTTCCTGATCCTAGTCTGCACTTCCTTATGTTTGTCCCCCTGCCCATATTATCAGAAAACAGCTGCTCTGTAGGTGTGCCCAATAATTGAGTTAACTGACACACTTCCCTACCCTCATTGGAGATTAATTAATTCTCAATCTGCCGTTAATGTTTTCTTCATCATAATCAAACAAGGGCTGATCTGGCTCACCTACCCCAGCTCCTGTACCTCTGTTTCTATGTGGTCAGCCAAGAAATGGAGTGGTTTCCAAACCTGATGTCACTTTGCTCTCGTTCATTTGTCCTGGGCTGTCAGTTTTATGCAGAAATGTCTCTCAGCTGTGCCCAGTCCTGAGTGTGGGCTCGTGGGGGCCGAGCCGGGAGCTCTGGCAGCCTGTACGCCGGGTTACTCCCCTTACTGTAGATTCTTCATTATTATTATTCTCACATTATTCCTTCAGTGCTGTGGAAATTGCCTGATTTACCACTGCCGGTGAAATTTGTGGGAGGCCCAGCTGGTGCTGTTGCCAGCTCTCTGAAAGATGAGCACAGGCAGCTCTGAGTGACGGGGTGGCCAGATAGTAATATAAGGTGTTATAATTTGACTAAACCTGCAAATAAGGGGTTTTTGTTTTCTTTTTCTCTTTTCTCCGGTCTAAGCAGGATCTTGCCGGAGTCCCTTAATGTTGCATTACATATTGGTGTATTATACCCACGACTTTCACACGCACCCCCTTACATTTTATCCCATCGATTTCATAGCCGTATCTTAAAATCTTAATAAAATCTTACGGCTCCACTGAAGTATTTAATAGGACCCTATGCATCTTGTGTGTCTGCCAGTTCCAGTAACGTGCTTAGGGGCTGGGGGGGTTTAATTTGGGGTTTGTAGAGCTGGCAATAGTGCAATTTGCAGAGATGCAGCGAGGGGAAAACAGCCTCGGGGCTGCTCAAAAGGGATGCGTGCTACCCAAAGATCTAGCAAACATGTTTCAGAGGAAATAAATCTGTATTTCTGTGACCGAACAGACTTTTGGCTTGTAAGGAATAGATACCTTCTACGACAGCTGTGTATAAGGCTGTAAACTAAAGCCTGTCCAGAGCGGACTGGTCCTGTGTCTCACAGTGTGCGGGTTTATAGAGGAGAGTGGCTGTCACTGCAAGTTGAAAAGGGCTTTCATAAACATAACTGTGCAATTTAAATTAATTCTTCAAAACCGTTGCCCGCCATCCCGTGGCTCTCACACCTGGCACCTGAGCAGAGCTGAGGTAGCAGAACATCCTGAAGTAACGGTACTGTCTCAAAACCTTGAGTTCTTTGCGGAGGTGCAGGGGGTGCCACATAATCTTTTTCCTTTGAATTCTAGATATATAGAAGTGTACGTAAGTAGAAAGCATCAAATGCAAAGGCACGTGCCTTACGACAAGCAGATGGTGACCTACCCCAGAGTGAGAAGAGAACAGGAGTTCATTTCTGAAGAAAGGGGATTGAGCAGCACAGGAGGCTCCGATGCTGAAAGAGAAAATAGTGAGTCTTTCCCTGTCGTGCATCTTGTTTGACACCACTTCGTTTTGTTCTCGTCGTCTGCTGTGAGCGTGACCCCCACGTGTGTACAGCTTTCACGTGAGGGAGGTGAGAATTGCAAGCATTAGTGATGGGGTTTTTCCCTCCGTTCCACAGAACTGTGCAGGGAGGGAACAGAAAGCTCCAGACCTGTTTTAGAATCTGTGAACGCCTCATCACCGCTGCACTTTGTCCACGTCAGGGGTTTTCCGACCCAGGCTAGTGCCCAAGATATAATAAATGTGAGTAACAGTAAAAATGTGAATGAAATCACCAATGCAAACCCTCGATTAATTGTTACAGCTGAAGTGACTTCAGATTTTTAATTTATCTGTGTCTGTGCTAGGCTTCAGGCTGAATGTGTTTGGAAATGTGAGCTTGCAGAGGTTCCCATGCTCCCCAGGGAAGCCATGGCACAACGGCGATACGCTCGCCTCCGTAAATGAGAATGGATGAAAATGCTGGGCTCTCTTAACATCGTCACTTTGACCCAAGTAGCCGTTTGTCATCTTGGCTAGATTTCAGAGAAGCCGGTTGTTAAGAAATGATTTTCAGGATCTTTTTGCTACCAATTTTAATTTATTTTAAATAGTGTACAGCATCACAGAGCGAGTGTACCTGCACATAATGACTTCAACATGTACAGAATGTTTGTGCTGTGTGAGGATTGAAGAATCAAGAATGACTCTGCTGGGAGCTTACAGAGGGTGGGACAGGTGACGTGGGTCCCTCAGCTCCACCCAGGCGGAGAAGAGGGGACGGGGGGTGCTTGCTACTCGAGTTCCCCCCACCTGGACAGGCTTCATGAGTAAAAACATCAAGTTTCTGGGGAATAGGGTGCGTTACTGTTCTGTTGTCTCTTTCTCACCAAACTATTTTTTGTTTTTGTCCCCTTCTTTTTAGTTTTTTGCGCCGCTGAAGCCCACAAGGATCATGGTGGAATACGACTCCCAGGGAGAGGCCACAGGAGAAGTGGATGTGCATTTCAGCAGCCAAGAGGACGCGGTCGCCGCGATGGCTAAGGAGGGGTCACAGCTGCGTAAGTAAAGAGGAGGGGGGGTGTCTTAACAACCCCAGAACTCCGCTCCTTGGGCAGTTTAGCACAGCTTGTCAAGCTGCCGCTAACATCCTGTGTAAAAGGATCATGTGAAATGTACATTTCCAAATTACCCTGTAACGTGGTATTTGATTTGTGGAAAAAAAAAAAAAATATAGCACGTACAGTCGGCAAACCCAGGCGGCCTCTCTCAAATTGTTCCCCAGAGTGCAGTGCCATTGAATTATTCCTGAACAAACATCCAAAGGCAAAACAAGACTGCTCGTGACAGTGGCGTGGGCTCAGATTTGGTAAGTGCATCCTTCTCTGTTGGTCCTGTTCCATTTTTAGCAACGTATGCCTCAGGGTTACTATTTCTGATACTTTGGATTTCAGATGGCTTAAATGCTAACATTTGGAGTGGCTGAAGGGGCTCATCTGAGGTCAGGCACTGAGCCTGGATGCTCCGGCCCGCAAATCTGGGTTCCACAGGATAGAAATCTTGCGGCCAAGGGGCGGCAGCTTCTTCCCGCAGTGGCAGCAGGCGTTGCGCTGCCCCAGGACTGCCCAGGAGCTCACCCTGCCCAGCTGGGGCTGCACGAGAGCTTTTGTCTTCTCCTCCTCCCCTTAGAACTCCGCAAGTGTGTGAATAAAGGTGCTGCTGGGGTTGTATCCCTGGCATGGAAGAAGAAACGTGGCTAAGCATTTTCCATAGCCATGGATTGACAGTAACTGGTCTTTAGGCTGGGGGGGGGGAGGATGTGAATATTACTTACCACTACAGACAGTGGAGTTTGACAAAGCAACATGCTTCTGGAAATTTGGGTTTTTTAGTTGTTTTTTTTTTTTATTTTAATCCATTCACTGTCGT
Source organism: Rynchops niger (assembly GCA_013400035.1). Lineage (NCBI taxonomy): Eukaryota > Metazoa > Chordata > Aves > Charadriiformes > Laridae > Rynchops > Rynchops niger. Next base: position 817,144 of record VXBH01008161.1, on the reverse strand, counting down.
AGTAAAGTGTGATAGTCACCCTGTTTTCAATGCAAACAGCTTGTAATGTTTGCCACAATGTTAACAAGGGGGGAAGGTTTCCTGTGCCAGGACAGTTTTGGGGTCTGGTTTTTTTTTTAATTTTTTTTATTTGCACAGAAACCGTGTGTCTCTCCTTGCTATTTACAAGGTAAAAATTGCGGGCTGTGTTGGGTGTGAGCAGGAAGGAGGCGGGCGCAGGGTGGTGTGGCAGTTCTTGCTGCTCTCACACCATCAGGTCATACTCCTTACGGAAACCACAAGGCAACCCCCCCGCCCCTGGCTGCCAAAGAAGGGTTTCCCAGCCCCACAGCCGCAAGGTAGAATGTTTGTACCAGGAAAAAAAGTTTCCTGTGACCTTTACATATAAACAGCCCTGGCCAACTGGTAACTCTTCCATGAATTCCCTTTTGGAAGCAGGGGACGATGGTCACTGCTCCCTGAGGTCCTGGCCCCCACAGCTGCTGCAGGGAGGGATGGCACCCCCCGCAGGCACCCGCCCAGTGTCCCCATCTCTGGATTTCCAGTCTAGGCCTGGGATAAGCTCTTGGGGCAGATTCAAGAGAACAGGAACATCCACAACAGTTTCTGGCCCCAGCGGAATTAACCCTCTGCAACCCCCTCTCCCATGTGCGTGTGTGAGCTGCAGCCACCCACAGAAATGTGTCACCTGGTGTAGCTGTTGATGTCATCTTACCCTTTTTTTGGTGAGATCTTTTAGTATTGCTGAATTTTGGTATTCTGTTATTGGAGACGATAATTTGGACCAGAATGCAGTGGTGCACGTGAAAAAAATGAAGCAATAATCTGCAGCCAAGGGGTGATTTTTTTCTTTTTCCTCTTCCTTTGTTTTTAGGCCAAAGTGAACACATTCCGTGGGTATGAGCGTAAGATCGAGTCCGAGTGTCGCTGCTCCATAACAAGGATAAGCTGTATAAAATTTAGTTTTAGTGTTGTGTAAAAGCATGTAATAAATTGTGTTGAGATACTTTGGACAGCTTGTCTGTTGCAAAAGCAGAAGCAGCTGTCCTGGAGGCATGCAAAATGCTGCGGGATGGAGCAGTTTGAGTCTCCGACTGCACAAGGGTGTCCAAAGCATTAATAAAACACCAGTATTTGCAATTAACACAACCAGAGCACGTTAACATCCTCGTACGCGCCTCCGCAGGCGCCAGTACCTCATCCCTCCTACCCTGCGCTTCCCAATCTCCATCAGTATCTGTCACCCGTTACTGGTTTCGAAATCCCTTCATACAGAGAGCCAAAGCAGTGTGGAATGGAAAAAAGCACTTGGGAGGCAGGATACGGGTGATCAAGTTTTTATTATTACATGGAACAAAACTAACATCAGAAAAAACACCCTCTGCTTCCCACCATCCACCCAAACAGCCACTGTCAGCCCCCACCCAGTGTTACAAGCGGCGCCTGAGCAAACGTGCTGTGAGTGTTTGCAGCATCACGGGGCATAATGCGCCATACAACATCCCGTCCGTCCAGGCAGAGACATTCCCGGAGCCCCAGACGCCCGGAAAGGGGTGGGTGCTGACGCCGAGCTGGCAGCGTCTCGCTCTGACCTTCCCCTCGCAGCCACAGAGCCAGGTTCTGGAGGCCCTTCAGCCACCTCCTGCATGTCCGTCCAGATCCTGTGTCGCTGCGCAACAGCCGTCCTGCCTTTCCCCCACGAACAACAGTCACAGCCTCCACTTGGAGCAAGCGGAGCGGCAAGCCACCGCTGCCAGGATGGTCACAAACCATCCCTCTGGAGCTGCAACATGCTGGACGCACCAGCGTTAACAGTGTTTACAGCAAGCGCCTGGTTTCCAGTTTAATCCTCGAACCTGGAAATGGTTTGGGTCTCACTTTCTGCTTGAGGCATGAGCCTCGCTGCGTTTGGATGCAGGAATTTGAAATCTCGTAAATGCGTACAGGTTGTACACAAAACCACTCGCACTACATTCTCTGTCTCCATTCACCTCCGGTGTCTCCCCCCTGCAGAGCAGCGGGCCCACGCTTGAATTCTAGGCTTCTTTCTATTTCAACACTGTTTACAACTACTCATCTGCTTTACAGGACAGCAGCAAAGAAATGGATGGGGTAACACTCAAAAGGGGTGGAAAAAAAGAGCAGAAAAAGAAAATCCGTGTGAAGTTGCCCCCTGGGAAGCACTCTGGCTCTGAGGGCACCAAGAGGAGCCCGAGAACTTGGGTGGCTGAACACACCGAGGCCTGGGGGGAACTAGAAAAGAAAAATTCCCGGTACAAACTAGCACCGACCGCAGAAACGACCTCAGCTCTGACACGCTTTTTAATGAGGTTCCAGCCACTCTAATGAACAGAAAATCCCCTCTGAGGAATTAAACCACTAAGCCCTAATAAAATTTGTACAAACCCAAATGCATTTGTCACATATAAGTACACCAGTTTTCTAAGGACTACAAAACATTCTGTGGTCTTCCAGACTGAAGTAGGCTTCCAGTATAAACCAGTCCCCACACAACCCTGACGTGCTCCGTGCTTCACGAGGAAGTCACCAACCACTGCTTTTTGGACAAAATTCCATGAGGTAACAACAACGAAGAACCATGTATAGCGTGAAGTGTGAAACCTCTTCACGCTGTGTTTCAGATTAGAATTTCTAGTAGGCGAAAAGCATTCCCGTTTCATCTCACCTTCGTTTTGGTCTAACAAATAACAGTGAAATGCCGGGTTTATTACAGTGATCGTTTTCTTTTATGCGGACAAGGGGGAGAGGTGGAGCGAAGCGGCCCTAAATCTGTGTCATCGCGAGGATTTGGTATCTAAATGCCAGGGGATCCGATGCCTCCGGTTCCCACATCACAGTGGGAGGTGCGGTGACATCCGTTGCTTTCGCCACCGCGGCGCAGTCACCAAGTCCCCGTGAGGGTCCCCGAGAGGAAGGTCCGAGATGCCTCGGGGCACCTCCACACCATTTCAGCGCGGGTCCTCAGTTCTCGCATCAGGCACCCCCTGCACCCCTAGCCCCTCAAACATAGAAGGGGAACGCTGGAACTTTCACAGCGTGGTTAGATTTCCCCCCACCGATTTGCACAGCAAGCCCACGGCCGGAGGGCTGAGACCAAGGAATGAAGCCAGAAAGTGTTTCAGGGCCTCTCGCCTGGCCTCCGGACACCCGGCACAGATGTATCATGGCTGAGCTGGATTGTCAAAGGCGACTGGGAAAGGGAAATGGGATTTCAAGTGCAGCCAGACAGGAGGATTAAAAACCCTCCCGTCGTGCTTTCAGCGAGGCTTTGCTTAGCAGCAGCAGCTTTCACGCCACACATTTGAGGACAAGACCATTCCTGACTTGCACACGCAGACACACACACGCACGGGGCTCATTTTGGGGCAAGGGCGCTCTGTTCTCCCTGCGTGGGGACACCTTGGGGATGTTCCCAAAGCCGCTCTCCCCCAGCACAAGCTCAGCGCCGAGAGACGGCAGGTTTCTGTACAGGGAAGGCTCAGACTGTTTTAAGCCACAAGAAACTGTGAACACCACAAAGCTGCTTCCCCTCCGGCCTCCAAAGAACACAGACAAGTGTCTTCTCTTCGTGCTCCCCCTGAACAACTCCACAAACCATCCTCAGCCACAACTGTTTTTTGGTGAGCTCTCCCTGCACGGCATCCCCTACAAGGGGCTGGAGGAGTACTGCTGGATGAGCTGCGCGTGGCAGCGGTTGCAGACGCGCTGGGGGTTAATGCTGGATGGCAGGGGCAGCTCGTTGGCCGAGCAGCCTTCGCAGAAGATGCCGCCGCAGTTCTTGCAGATGTTCTGGAACGAAGGAGCAGGACAGGGAAATTAAGGAGACGCTCAAGACACAAGCAACACAAAGAAACCTATGTTTTTCCTCTCATTATCATTCCCTCAACCAAATGCTCCACTGGGCTAGAGAAAAACGCTCCAAAACTCCACTCTTGTCCCCTCCGAAGACCAGAAGTTGGCTCCTGCACTCAGGACCAGTTTATAGCAAAGCTCCTTAGGTCAAATGGGAGTAGGCGACGGCTTGCAGTAACGCAGGTAAGAGTTACCAGTAACGAACCATCCCAGGTCTGACTGACTCGCTCTGCTGGAGCTTTGTGTCACAAGAGGCGCACGTGTGTATTTTCTAGCCATAACCAGGGGAAAACACAACCCAATACTGCCTTCCAGCTCCCCCCCTGGCTGCGGTACTGGCACCAGTGTGACCAGGACGCCTGCTGCACTGTCAGCAGCTGTAGCAGCGCCTTGTTTCCTTCCAAACTGCTCCTCAGCATCGGTGGAGGAACGTATCTGGGTGAAGGCAGCGCTCCCACTGAATGCCCTTATCCCTGACCCTCTTGTCATCCCTCTAGACTCAGAGTGTAAAGCAGTGAGGAAAGCAAGGGGGGCTTAGCCATGAACAAAAAGAATAAAAAGAAGAGAAAAAAGCAAGGTGCCCTAAGCGGAGAGATGACAAACAAGTGTCAACACCTCCTATTCTCACTTCTGATTGATCCCAGAAAAAAAACACTTTGCTAAAAAGGGAAGAAGCTGCTAAGGGGAGGTAAAAAACAAACCACTGAACACAGAGCAGAGTGGGGAACCCTCAGGCGACCACTGTTTGACAAGTTTACTTTAAGGGTAAGGTGGACTTCAGAAAAGGGCTTATTTCTTTGTCCCAGGTCACCAGTAGGAAACCTGTGCTATTCCAAAATGCAAGACAGAGGAGACACACATTCACCAGATGACAGAGAAGGCAAGTCTTAGGAGTTACCTTTTTTGCGCTTCGGCTGCTTTCTTCCTGGCAGAGCTGGCACATCTCGGCATTTCCAGGTCCTGACAGCTGTTCCTAAACGCCAAGGAAAAACCAAGACGTTCTCTGCTTTACACGGCAGCTGTATGAGAGCTCTGCGGCTGGTCTGCTTCTTACAACGGGGAGGAAGGGTTCCCGTGTTGTGTTCTTCACCCCCCTCTGCCTACAGCACGCCGTGCGGCCACACGGGGCCACCGAGCCTTTGCAGCGTGATCTACAGTCGCCCTGGCTACACTGCACGAGTGTTGCAGCATCCCACTGACAGGTAAGGGTCTAGCTGTGCTTTGCCAGGCACCCAGGGGAGAAAGAATGGATTCTGGTCAATTTGAGATACGCGGAAAAAGCAAAACAAACCAACAGATCAAAACACCCCTTTGTTCTACCCCACAGAGCAACTGGCAAAGCCCTAGCCCAGACCAAGGAGCTTAAACACCACCATTTTCACAAATTATTATACTATGCTTCCGTTGTTCTTTTAGACACACCAACGCAGCAAAGGCATGGGGCAAAGGAATAAGAAAAGGGGTTAATATTCATCTAAAAACCAGCGTGGTTGTACTGAGGAGGCAAAATGAACTCACGTAGGCACAGTGCTGCTAAGTGAAAGCCTTTCTAATGAGATAAGCAGCACTTTTCCACTAGGGAACGATTGCTGCAGCCAAATCCTCACCAAGGCACAACCTGAAGGACAAACTTGAGGGTATTCAGGCAGGAAAGCTGCTGCAGCAGCCCAGGAGCTCCCTCAGGACCCTCGCCCTTCAGTATTTCAATGCAAGAAAAAGAATCACCAACCTGCTCGTCCTGCGTGCCGCTCGGTGACCTGCAAGAGAAGAACATCGTCACGCGGAGCCGGCGCTTCCGCCACCGCGTCACTTGAAAAAAACATGTGGACTATCAGAGAATTCCCTCGTGCTGTTTGTAACCCCCCCCACCCCCCCACTGAGTGTTGGTTTCGTTGCTTCAAAACCACACAGCCAAGTCGGCTCGCGTGAGAGGAGAGGCGGCCATAAGCTTCGGCAGAGAGCGGGGCAGGGGGGGACGTGGCTGGTGCTGCTCAGACACGCAGCACTCCCGCCTCAACGGGAAGAGCAGGAGAAACAAAAATCGCACAGCACCTTCAGGAGAGCCGAGGAAAGGGAGCACGGACACAGGAAAGACTGTTTAGATGGTACAAACACAGTTTAAAACCAGCTTTCAACATCTGTGCAAGACCTTTGATCCCCTACACGTCTGTGAACTCGGCCATAACGTGTTTTGAGGCCTTCCAGATACACGGGCAGCCTGACGCTCACGCCGCTTGAACACCCAAAGTGAAATGGGGGCAGAAAGCTCCTAAGGCCTGGAAGGTCTTTAATATCTGGTAAAGCAGATTTGAACTGGGCTTATGCTATTTTTAAGACAATACTTCTCTGATTAGCTTTTTATTGGCGCACGTCTCACTGTCAGAGCACTGCGCTTCTTCGCTGACATTCAGAGTACTTCAAACAGGCTCTTTCCATCTCCCAGCAAAGTCCTCGACACAGAGCTGTTCCCTGTGGCTTTTAAAATGTCTTCTCGCATTTAAAAGCGGATCTGAAACTTAGCCTTCAAACACCAAACAAATCCCACACCAAGAATCCTCCTCTGTAATACTGAGTTTAGAAACACGCCCCCTGAACTACATTTTTATACAACCACCTCCTTGAAACATGATTTCAAGTTGTCTTTCTCCAACAGCTTCTGTTCTTGTCCAGAAGCCGCCGATTATTAGCTCCCAACACCACTGATCCACCAACCTTCTTCTTCCCCTCACCAACAAAGATAACTTCTTTGGACACGAGTACCAAAGGTCCAGGTCTCTGCAGCATTTGGCTTACAAAGGTTCATTAAGTAAGAAACATTACTAAACAGATTAATACAGAAACAAATTCAAAGGCAAATGGGAGACAGAGCTTTTCAGATCCAGAAATACTTATGGCAAGCAGTAGAACCTCCTTCTTCCCTTTGAGAGCTAGGAAAAAGCAGCAAAGACCTCAATAAAGGGCATTAGGTTGAAAAACCTTTCTTAGAAAGCGAAGTTGTACTATTCCAAACTTCCCATCGGCAAAGAAATCCAAGAAGGGGAAGCAGGACTTAGGAAAGGAGAAAGCAAAAATGAGATTTCTTGTCTTCCATACTTGTGGGGCAGGACGCTGTTCTCCTCTCTCTGTGGCTGTTTCAGTTTAGCGTTTTCTTCCTGGATTTTGAGCTTCCCATCCTGCCGAAAGGAAACAGTTACCTGTCAGTTGAACTATACGGAGACTCTGGTTTCACCCCCGCCACACCGCCAAGGGAGACTTTACGCTGATGCTTTGGGAATCGTGCTCTGCCCTCCTCGGCACGGAGCTATGCTGGGACACGGGAAGGTGTATAAACACCCCACGAGCTCCCTACGAGCAGCTCCACGTGCCTTCCTTCTGCTGTGAACAAAGAGCTGGCTTCACGTTTTAGAGGTGGACTCAAACACGTCCGATGGTCTCCTTTTACTAGGAGGTACAAGAAACTTCACCGTCACCAGTTTTTATTTTAAGAGCAGAGGGTGAAAAAGCAGACGGGCCAAACAGGCTTTTTAAAGACTGATCCGCGAGACAAATCCCGGAGAGGAAAGAAACCCTCCCCACCTCTCACGTTGGGACTACAGGCTCAGCACGGCTCCTCCATGTCTGCAAACGCAAACTTCCACCGCAGCAAGCACTGCACACAAGTTTCGTGGCCAAAAAAAAAAAGAAAGCGTCCCTTCTGAAATAGCGTTTTTGCATGTTGGCCCATTTATTCCTAGCAGGGGCTCCTCACTCGTGGCACAGCGCTCACCTACTGAGTACAGCAGGGTAACCCCACGCAGGCTCAAACCCAGCCATGAGCTCTCAGCGAAGCAGCTAAAAAAAAGCAGCTTTTCTGCCTTCCAGAGAGTAACCAACCTTCGCTTTAAACATCAGACCACCCGGTCTGAGGGTTTCTTCTTTTCATTTTTACTGGCCAACTGCACCGCACGCGGTTCCCGATTCCTTCTACTGAATTACAGCTGTTCTGCTGCAGCAAGCATCGCTTTTTGATCAGAGGATCATGGTGCGTAAATAACTTCACTGAAATTGTGCATAATATTGGGTTTTAAAAAAGAAAAACCGGAACGGCTCAAGCAGCCAGGGGAGCCCGGCGCAGGCAGCTCTCAAGCGCAGCAGCACGTGGGAATTGCAGAAACAACCTCTAGCCCTGCACAGCTCCCATGGTTACAGGTTTGGTTCTCCAAAACAACTGTTTCGCTGCCAATTCCCAGCAAAAAGAGCCTGTTTCGCTTCACAGAAAAAGCCGCAGAGCAGATTTTCACTTTCAAAGGCAAATTTACCGCTAAAAAAGGTGTTCCATCTGGGGACTATGAGTTTTAGTCTCAAAACGAACACTACGCTGTGCTTTAAAAAAAACCACTGAATGCACTAATGCGCAGCACTAACAGAACACGGAAGGGTATTTGTAATGCCCTTAACAAATATTTTTGTGTTGCCAGTTTTACTGTTTACCTCTTTCAGGAGAATATCCCTTATTACGATACAAAAAATAAAACCGAGCAAGTTTGCTTTTCATAAGATGTAATGTTTACAGCGCCTCTCCTGCTGCGTTATCCTTGGTTTTATTTAACTAGTGAAGGAAAAAAAAAAAAAAAAATCAGAATTACTGCCAAGATTTTGTCAGGTCCCAGCTTGGAAGAAGAAATCAGCGTTCTGCAATGAAATGCGATGCTTGCAATATTTTTGCGAGGCTCAACTCAATAAACCATCTACTTAGCGTGTGTGAAAAACATTGCATTTTGCTGTGGCACATTAATAAAACAATTATTGCCTAACAAAGCTCAGGAAAAGCAGATGAGTAAAATGAAACCGTATTTCCAACAGAAGCCAAGAAGAATACAAGTCACGTTACCTGTCTTAGCCAATTCTTTGCGCCTTTTTTGTTTTCTTGGCTGCGCTGGTGACTGTGTGACCATCTGTCTCTTTCCCGCTTCAGCTCTAGTTCCAGGTGGCTCCTAGAATACCAAGTATTGTGGAATTATGAGTAAAGGCTACGGTTCCATAACACTCGACATGGAGAGCAAATGAACTATTTAACCCTCTTCACACCAAAGCAATTAAACCCCAGCTCAAGAGCTCAAAACTGCCTCTTTGAATAAAAGGTGCCTCGCAGTGCGTTAAGCCATACTACGTCAGGACAGAAGAATCTAGAAGCTCTTTATCACAATTTTGCGGGGAATAAATCTGTTGACTACGCCTGCAAATCCTTACAAATACTTCGTTATTCATCTATTACAGAGCCGTTCATCAGTGCCCGGTTCAAAAAGCCATTCTTCAGCACGCCAACTGCTCCGAAACCAAAGCCACCATCCCTGACCACTTCCCAAAGCCATCCACACGGCACAGATGGGATGCTCCTCCCCGAGAGCTGGGGTGATTCTTCTGACACCTCACCTGGAAGTGGGGCTTGGTCCCGGTGGAGCAACAGAGGGCTCCTCTCCAGGAGGAGAACCTGCTCCGCCCTTGGTTGAGCAACGGCACACGAGCAGGTCGGGACTTGGGCTGGGATAGGAGAGATGAGCCCAGTGGGTTGAAAACAAAGACATGGCTGAGCGCAGCACATTCACGTTCCGGAGGACAACTCATCAGCAGGTGGAGGACAGAGGAACAAGCCCATCTAAGGTCCCTGGCGCAGCCCCAAGCAGGCTGCAGAGCAGCACCACTCCAGATCTAGCCGTGGATCCCTGACCCCTTGCACTGGGGCACCAGGAAGGGCCACATCCCCAGGGCTGCAGCCGCCCTGAGCCCAACCGCCACAAAGCTCTTGGGGCACGTGGACCAGCAGGGACTGAAGTGCCAGGGACCCTGTTTGCTGAAATCAGTAAATAATTGACAAATAAAATAAGGGAGCTGCTGTAGGAAACGACTCCTGCCCCAAAAATCAAAGCCTAGAAACTGCGTATCTGCTGGCAGAAGCAGTGGCAAGACTTGTACTATATATTCAGAATCCTCATTGCTATAAAAACCAACATTACCCATTATTACCTTCGTTAGCCTCCATACCACTCCAATTGTTTTTTAAATAACTCCTTATGAGCTACAGCCTCATTAATTACATAGCCTGACTGAAGTGAGTAAAGCTGCTGGAGACTCAGACCCAGAAATGAATCCTCGCCCGCGCTGACATTTAAAAAACAACCCGCCCAAGGGAATTCTTGTTTATAACGTGATTTAAAAACACCACCACCACAAACGCAAAAAGTCCCGTTTCCTCCTAAAGGAATACAATTCAAGAATAACCACCCACCACGCAGCGCAGCACCCTCCCGCAACTCGCTGCTTTAGAAACCCCGTTAAATAAAGCAGCGCAGCCTCCCAGTGAAGGAGGCTCCATCGTTTTCATACCGTCATCCTGATTTAGCTTAAAGCGAGGAAAGAACCAGAAAGAGTCCCACTGATGCAAAAATAGACCCACTTGCACATCTCCTCCCCAGGCAGCTACGCTAAGTTCAACTGACTCAGTGTAAGGAGCACACACACAGAAGATACGTTCCCCATTTATACCCAAGACGACAGCTAAGCTCAGGCCCAGGACCTCCTACAAATTCCTGATAAAAACCATTTGCTGGCTTCGCGGGTACCCTCTGTAGCTTCTTAAAAAAAAGCAAACAAAACACTGTGCCAGGAGGGGAGGAGAGGACAAAAGAAAAAATGCAGCCAGCAATGCTTCCACGCAATTCATCCCGGTGACCTTGCAACAACCAGAAGATGTGTCACGGCTGTGGAAGGGGAGACGCTCTTCTCTTTTAAGAGGATTTCTCTGTTTTTCTGATAGCGGTAAACTGGTGACACCACAAGGGGAAATAGGATAGCTCTCGCCAAGTTCTCTACCTTTGGTTTCCAACTTTTTGGTTGCCTCCCAGCAAAACTGAGACGAAAGACATAGTGCTGCAGCCCCGCTAATGAGCTTTGCTTTTACTGTTTTTTTTGGTTTGCTTTTACTGTTAGCTTGAGATTCCCAATTATGCTATTACAGTGCAAAGTCTGATGCAACACTAGACACTGGAGAGGTTACGTTGCCGTCAGAGACCTGACTGCACTTGGAAGCGCTCATCCAGCTCTATCGCATTCCCTAGAGCAGGATAACATGGAACGCGACCTCAGCGCAGACCGAGGATCTCCCCAGCCTCCCAAACCGGATTTGCAGCTTGTGGTGATCTCTGTCCTCCATCTCTAGCGTTGTAGGCTTTCAAAAGACAAGGTTTTCGCCCAACAAATCTAACCGTGCTGCAGAAGGCCCCCGCGGACATTTCCGCGTTCCGAAAACCATCCTGACATTTCACTTCCACCCAAGAGACCTTCTGCAACCCCCACCAAGGAAGATTTGCACTTTTGCTGGTGGTTTCTGCTGACCACGCAGTTCTTTTGCATTTTCTCCCCATCCGATTTTTCCAGTTGTAACTCTAAAGACAGGTGCGTTAAAAGATTTGCCTGCCTGTCACCTCAAATGCCACTTATCTCTCTCCGTCTCCAGTTCCTACTGCCTTCTACCAGACACGGTAAGCACAGCCCAGAAAATAGAGTAGAAAGAGGATGTCTTCACCGCTGCCTGGAGAGCTCTTCCACTTCCAGCTGGAGGCTGTTGATTTTGTCCCCAAACTCCTGCTTGAAGAGCCGGTTGTCCTGCTGGGCCAACTGCCGGTCCTTCTCTGCCTGTCGCAATCTGGATTTGAGCCACATGAACTTGTGATAAAAAACAAAAGCCATGGTGGGGAGGAAGACTGAGTTTAAGCAACAAATAAAAAAAAAAAAAACCAACCAAAAAAACAGCAACCCAGTGAAAAGGTAAAGCCAAAATAAGGAATGGTAAAAACAATGGAAAGGAGGAAAATCTTTTAAAGAAAAGCAAGATGTAGGTGAACCAGGCAGAAGCTCCGATTTTCAATAGTTTTTATTCTATTACTACAGTTTACAGCCATTAGATGAAAAACATAAAACATCACTTTTATCCAGATTCAAAGCAAACCTCAAGTACACAGAATTTTAAGTCAAATTTGATTTTAATGTATGTTACATTTCAGCTTTGCACATGTAACTGGAACTTGCAACATAGGTTAGCTACTATATTGGGAATTAGTGCATTTTCCTGGTCTCTTCCACCGACAGACACCTCAAGCGCCCAGGCATTAGTACACCAAAGCATTTCTGCTTCGGGCCTGACATCACAAACGGCCAGAATCTTAATTCTGTCTTATTTTAGCGTTACCAGGACAGCAAACAAAGCCAACCCGACCCCTGTTTCTACAGCAGAAATCTGGGGAGGGGCAGAGGAGTTAACTGTTCTAACTAGCTATTCCGATACCTCGATGAAAGCTTCCGCCTTTTTAGTATTATTTTTTTACTTTTCCAGGTTGTTAAACTGAGTTTCTAGTAAAAGATTACTGAAGGTTATGTTGATACTCTCAAGCACGCGACTTGGGCACGGCGTAGAGGTTTAAAAGGGGTCTCTCCAAGGCTGCTTGTGTGCGGGAGTCCATGGCAGGAGCTAAGCTGGGGTACGGGAGGACCAGGCTGAGCCCCCCCGACTCCGAAACGTGCCCAGTGAGAATCAGCAGAAGTTCCTTCCCCAGCTGCCCTTTGGTCACGTTTGCCACCTGTTGCCCCAAGGAGCACAAAGGGAGAACTGGCACCAAAGAATTTCTACAGGCATCTCGCCAGAGCAAAGAAACCCTTATTCAACCCAGAAAACCCTCGAATGTCATCTTCTCGAAAAAAAAAAAAAAAAAGATCAACCTCTAGGAGCACTTATAACCTAAAGCCTGCAGCTGGCCACCACGGTGACACGTGTGGCCACAGGGAAGAGGATTTTAGTTTATAATACTCCGAGCTACAGTTACTTAAAGTTTTGCACTGGGGTATTAAATTGGCAATTTCTTTTCTTATTCGGAGCTGTTTCCACGCTTTAGCTGTTCTTCCATTAGCAAATTCCATTTGTATTGAGCAACAGAAACTGGGAAGCAAACGAAAGAAGTGTAATAGTAAAAGGCAACTCTTCCTTTTCAACCACTAACTACTCAGACAAGGAATGGTCAAGTACCAAATTACCGTTTCCACTCCCCACCACTGCACATTTTGTTCTTTTTTTTTTAGTTTGTTTCTTTTAAACGCTCGAGTATAAAGATCAGATTATTTTCAGTAAAACGTGTAACTTCCCTTTTGAGGAAGAGGAGAGACATACCAAAACACCTCTCCTCAGCTTCCTTCCGTCGGGAAGAACCTCAACGGATGTCTAGAGGGATTCATGGCAGAGGTAGAAGGCAATGCAAAGATAAGGAGGTTTCCACTGAACTTAACCACTCTATCATGTTACTCTAAGACACCTAGCTACTAATTCTGGACACATGAAGTTTAAAGGAATAAGGATAAGTCGGAATTCCCCAGCCTCCCACCAAGTCACTAAGGCAAATTGGTTGCAAGCGGTCTCGGTTACAAGAGGGCTGGTCTTGACGGTGACGAGCTATCGAGTCGCGCCCCTGGGCCTTGGGCTCGGGGCTGACCCCACAGAACAGTAGTGAAATGGGGGACAGCTTGGGGTACGCACACAACTACTTTCAACAACTTCCAGGGATGCTTTTTTT
>VXBH01008161.1:778620-803668 GCA_013400035.1 Rynchops niger | reverse complement strand
TTTTTTTTTTTTTTTTTTTTTTTTTTGGTCTACTTCACAAAAAGGGTAACACAGAGAACTAGTTGACTTTCCAGAGCTGGCCAATCTGACATTGGCTTGACCAACGCATCTAGTATCCATAAATGTTGAAGACTTGTGCTGCTGTATGCGGTTTGCATCACCGGGATGTACAGAGCCACATATCTGCCATTCCTTACGCTTTCCTGGGGTGTTTATTGGCCAACTCATCAGTACTTTAACACAGTTTAAATGGCAAAGTTAGGGATTTTTATACCCGACTCTAAATCTCTGAAGGAAAACTCACTGGTTTTAAAAATTCAGCAATTTCCAAATCAACTTTAGGTGACAATTAACATTTTAACGGTTGCTTTTAGCAATTCTCAAGTTCTCCCCTCATAAATGAGTTCTGATGTCAGAGCTGTGAGGTGATCAGACATAAAAACGTCTAATGATGCTTCTGGATCAGTTTGTTTGCTGCACTATTTAAGGTTTTTGCCTGTTTCACCAAATCCTTTTCACTGTATAAGTCAGTCAGAATGAGGAGGATGAAAAACAATATGGAAAAATAAGAACAGCGAGAGAAAAAGAGCACATCCATTAGCTGAGCAGATACCATAAAACATGGTGAACCACAGATTTCCCACAAACAAAACGACCTTTTTTATAAGGAATCATTCAGAATATAAACCCTAAAATGAGAGCGTTAATTTAGCACATTGACCTACTCATTAAATAAGTCCCAGACATGCTGGTGAGAGCTGCGGTGGTTTTGTCGGAGCTAGCGTGACAGCGAAGGCAATTCGCAGAGACTGAATTTCTGAACTTTTGGCCAAACCACCGCAAAGCCTGGCTTCTAGAACAAGACAGAAGGGCAGAAGAAGCGCTGCTTCTCCTCAAATCAAGCCAACTTATAGGCCGAGGCCCTCCTAATTTCATGAGGGTAACTTGAGAGCAACACGGCCATTAGGACGCAACTTGGCCCAGCCCAAATGGACATTATGCCTTCGGGCTCGTCTTTATCGGCTTCCAGCAATAGCCGGGCTGCCCCCTCACCTTCCTCCATTTACTTGCACATGAGGATTTTTTCCAAGCTCATCTCCCTCAGAAAGTACAAGGCTGTTCATCAAGAGATGAACACCTCTAGAACACACACACGACTTTATAATTGTAAGAGTTTCGTTTTTTACCTTTGTTCAAGCTGTTTGATGGTGGCAGCCATCTGATTCGTTTTTTCTTCCAAACGGCTGTTTAATTCACTCTTCTGTTTCACTCCCATGTCTGAACTCTGGAAAAAGTAGCATCGTGGGTTTTTAGAAGTAGCAGTAAAACCGAAATAAGCCACGGTAAACCACGTGGCACGCGAAGCGAAAGGGGCAGGAGCCAAGGAGGCAGGAGGAGGTGCTCAGAAAGCAAATGCCAGGTCAATATTGCAAGGACAAACATCCTGCCATAGAGGCGCAGGATACACCCGGACCCCACAAAAAGGCAGTACCATAATCAATGAAGCTTCCCGTCCAATACGTATTAATGCAGCACCTGCTCATATAATTCAGCTGTTCTGCACAGAATGATTGGCTCAGGCAGAGCAGAGGCAACCCTTCCCTCTTCTGAATGTTATTTTAGAATTTATTCCAGAGCTTTTTGTGTTGCTCTTCGTCTTAAGAGGCTGCTTTTGTCATCAGACAGTAACGTATGTAATTACATCATGCACCTTTAAATATTAGATTGTACTGGAACAGAAGCTGCCATGGCACAGAAGATGCTTTCCCCAGCCAAACACAGACATTTCCGATCGTCATGAGAAGAAACTCAAGAATTTCTTTATTTTTCTTTAACCCCCAACACATTCAATTGTTCATGGATTACAGCTTCCTTGCAGCAAGACTGAAGTACGCTACACAGCCTGTAACCCTTCCATGCCTAGTGCCTTTTAAATAGATGGGGGGGGGGGGCGGGGAAGAACAAGAGCTATCAATTTTATCATCTGGAATTCACTGCATTGGGTTTAGTTATTTCCCTACCTGCAGCTTGAAAGACAGTTCATGCTTTAGGGCCCTGAGATCATCCAGTTGCTGTCTGAGCGCCACCAGCGCATCTTGCTTCTCGCAAACATCTTTCTCCAGCATCTTCATGGCCAGCTCCATCTCCTGTCGCATCCCGATCTGTGCCTCCAGCTCTTTCTCCACATCCTGCAACAGCCAGATCAGTCAGCATCACCAGCCAGCATTCCTCACCGTCCGGGAGAAAACCACCCTTAACCCGGGGCTCCTGCCAATGCAGGCACGACCCAGGAGCGTGCTGCGTTGCCACAGCCTCACAGTTACAGATCTGACCCATCACAGACAATTACGGACAGCAAATCCACATTTTCAGCCCAATATTAAAGCGATGTCAACAGAGAAAGTACAATATGGGCCCATTTTTCTGATGGGGGGGACTAGTGAAAAGCTGTCAGACCTTTTATTTCCTAAAAACATTCTGCTCAGGCATTTTTCTCCCCATCAGTTCAACGCACTCTATGGAATAACAGTTGAGATAGCGGCGATATCCTTATCTGCAAAGGGGGCGTGTCACACCTAGAAATGCAAGCGGACTGCTCATTTTGAGAAAGAGACCTCAAACTGATCAATACAGCCACAAAATTAACATCGCTTCTGACAAGACTGCCGCGGATCAGGCAGAAGCAGGCAGGCAGGAATGAAAAAAGCCCCCGTGCCAAACATTTTCAAAAGTGATTGTCTGACATGGAGTTATTACACGAAAAAGCCATTTGTAGTGGGGTCCAAGCCCAGAGATTCCTTACCAGCCGCAGCTGAGTCTCCTCCTTTAGCTGTTTTCGTGCCTCAGTCAGTGCATGTCCATCAGCAGTTCTGTCTTTAGTGGCCTAAGTTAATGAAGACACTTAATTAACCTATCAATACATACTAACCCTCGTGCTTGCTGATTATTTGCTTTTCCCACCACTTGGAAAACAAATTCTGCAACTATCAAGACTCAGAGCTCCATTCAGTGAACGCAGCTTCCACGCGAAGTGGCTCCATCTCCCCGTTTCCCACTGCACTTCAATGGATGGGAATTAAACACAGACTCTGGGTTTTCAGGGCTTTCACAATATACTAAGTACGGTGACAAAACCTCAGAAAAAGATCTTATGGGTTTTAGAACTAAAACCAGATTCTGCCAGAGTTACTACCGCTTTCAATAAATCAACGAGAAAAGATTACAGATCTCCCAAAAGGGCAGTGATTCAGGACAAAAAAAAGCAGAACTCCTACATCCAAATTTTTCTGCCAGCCCCTCAGTAAACCCTCCTTCCTCCCGTCCCTCCTGACAGCAAGGCAGGAATACGCTGTGTTATTTCTTGGCTGTGCGCACGCTCACGGTTTCAGCAGCTACGGCCAGGCAGGATTTACTGCGGCCAGGGTCCATCTGTTACCTCTGCGGAGGACCCACCTGGAGTCCCTCTTCTCTGTTGCAGTTTTTGTGAGATACATACGGAAATAAAGTCTCTTCCAAGCACCTACTTCTCGGTCGAATTTGGGCTGGGACTGCCCGAAAGGTTCAGTTCAGGTTCACACACACCAACCTTACGATTGGACTCTAAGATGTACGAACTTTCTTCTTTAACCCGTTCCATCTCTTCTTGCAGTGTAATAATCCTGTTGTTTGCAACCGCAAGCTGTGAACAAAACGGAACAACAGTAACATATCAAAAACATACTTGACCTTCCCCCTCCCCCCCAACACATTTTCTGTACTCAGTTTTTATACTCAAAGTGAGGAAAAAAAAATATTTGGAGCCGCAAAAGACAACTTGGCCTCTACCGTGGAGAAAGACTATCTGAAAAAGCATCAATTAGTGCCGGTGTGATGGATTTCCACTATCAGCTAAACCAGGGACTTCCCAACCTCTTTTGGTTCCTGTCTTTCAGTAAAGTTACCGACTTCTTCAGCTCTCTGCCTGCTAGACTCTGCGTAACATGTGGTTAGCGCAACTCAGTGGAAATCCACCCTCCATTCCCCTTCCCTTGCCAAAGACAGCAAAAAGGAAAAACATGAGCACGTGGCAGCTAAATTTTGTTGACTTCTAGCAATTGAAAAGTATATCAAAGAAGAAATTCTTGCATGGGTTTGCTAAAGCTTCAGTAGTTTGGGTACACTGTTGGGTAGAGCGCCTGAGCTGTAAGATGCAGGAGCAGCACAATGAGAACCTCACCAGAAGAGAAGATCTGGCTGGGAACGGAGGATGAGTAGCAGACCCCCATCCTTACGAGGCAGGACATCTGCCTCAGAGAAGTTCCCAAGGAAGATATCACCACAGGCTAACACATCACTTTGAGTGTGTGGTCAAAAGCCAGCATAACTTCAGAAAACTCCTGGCTTTGTAAATCCTTATCTACGTAAGCCTTGCACACCAGCAAAGCTCAGTGACATTCCAGGAGGTCAGCAGTGTTATGAAGTGCCAAACCCAAATAGAAATTCCCCTGACAGGAGTGTGAGGCTTTGGTACAGCTCAAGCCAAACACACAAATTGACATGGCATGTGACGCAGCTCATTAGCTGCACCCTGCAAATAGCCCAGCTCGGCACAGCGTGTTCCAGTGTCACTTAAAGTCTCACTTTGAACCGCATGCAGACTTCAGTAAGACATGAGCAAGTAAAATATTAAAAATAAATAAATAAATCAAAAAATACTTCAGTCAACATTGCAATTAATCTCGTGGGTACCAGGCCTAACGGGCACGGCACTCATACTCTGCAGGTAATAAATCAAAAGCCACTTATTACAGTAGCACTGAGAAAGGCAGCCTCTACCGCCTTTTTAAAATAAAAATTTTGATTTTAAGAAATATTTCTTACTCCTTAATTGCAAGAGCGGATAAACTCATTTCCATCGCTAAAGCTTCTCACCATTTGGAATACATCTGTTAGAGTAAATGCTCCATGACCAGACACAGAGACCTCCTTTAACGAGGGGGAACAAGCGGAAAAGAATTTCTATTTCATAGTTGTCCTGCAGGAGCCCCGAGACATCCCCATCAAAATCATTCTGCTGAGCTAAGTGACACGTGGACGGAGATACTGTAAAACCGTTAGGGTGAGATCTACTATCACCCATTTGTCAGGGATCTGACCCCAAAAAGAATTTATTACATTTATGCCATGACTAATGAACTGCAAGACCATTTTTAAAACACAAGTTACACCTATGACACACATACCCATCATTTTTCATGCTCAGACCGAACAATGTTTTACCTATAAATTTTTTTCCTTGAATTCTTGCAAATTGCGACAGGCTAGAGAAAAGGTATCGAAACATTTAAATGACTATCTTTGCACTGCAGCAAACTTCTGCACCTGTCAAAGCAGACATTTAAATATTCCTCATGGCTGGATGTCTCATAACCTACATCAGCCGTACGGCATTTGAAACTGTATCCACCATACAATTTATTCCAAGACATTTTCCAAAAATCAGAAAGCACTCGAAGATTTCAGAGGGACAATGTGTATTCAACAGCTTTTGGTTTTTAACATAAACACTCGGTTATTTTTCCACCTCATGCTTAGTAGCAACAGCCAGGGTAATTCCTTGGCAGGGCAGTTATTCCAGTTCCATCATTAAACACCCATCATTACGTACACACCAGAAATCTGGAAATAGCTCCTCCCCTACCTTTTTAATCCCCAATTCCAAAACATCAGATGATTTTCTATTACACTCACCTCCTCGGTCAGTTTAGTGTTGGATTTTTCTAAAGCATCCACCTTGGCCTGTAGGTTGTTTACTGTAGCACTGTCGAAGAGAAAAAAACCCTACAGTAATTCCTTCTTTTTTAAAAGCCAGTTTTCTTTTTTGCTACAGTACACAATAAAGAATAAATAATTCATGTCTTACCTTAAATGTCTGTTGAGTTCTTCTACATAGTTCTTCTGGTCCAAAATAGCAGTTATCTGACCATCTCTGAAAAAAAGACACATCATTCAGCTCAGCCATTTGGAGTCAAAGCACTAAGAGACACCATTAAAGGTCTAAGAGGAAACGCGGCGACACAGCCTGCGTATCTGGCGTACCGATAACCCACGTCTTGATGAGTCTACATGATGCAAAGGAACTACAAAGCCGAGTTGCCTTTATAATCAACCCCTGGCCCCTGACTCCTCTGCTACATTCACCTGGGTGACATTCAGGCATGTTGCGACACGCAAACCAGAAGGATTTTATGGCAGACGACATTTCAAAGAGTACAGCAGTATTTCCAAGGAAAAAAGCCTGGTTTTGCACTACATTTAGACTGGGGCAAGAGTCATCTCGCCAAAATCCATTCGAGGAAAACTGTCAATAAATGCATATTTTGCACGCACTTCCAGCAGGAAATCTTAACTGGGGGATGTTCTAAAAATGACAGTATAGATAAAATAAATGCATCAAAACACCTGATCCTGAGGGATAATGATTAAAGATATACATGAGTTCAAACTAGCAGGAGCTCCTCAGAAGGAAGAAGTACTCTTAAAGAACCTCAGAAAATCACGACACCCAGTCCCTGTGTCAGTGTGCCCACGCTGCTGGTTTCAGCCTCTTGCTCGGCATGTTGCCCAGCTCCATTAGTGTGTGCTGCACAAGCGCTTTTACCACCCTTACGGTCTTTTCTAATTGGAGATTTTTGTTTTTTCCTAAGGATGCTATGGTGCCAAAACCCAACCACTATCCTGCTAGCCATACAACTGAAGCGAAGGCCGCTAAGCTGCTTACCGAAAAGGGCTTAAAGATTGGCAGATTTAACTCAGCAGAGGTTCATTTAAAAATATTTTTTAAATATTTTTATCTTCAATTGCCAGTGAAGGAAGAACACGCAGAATTTCTGTGAGACTTTCCTTTTCCCCTGACCCCTCCCAATACTTCCGTATCTTATTTATACATTATGGTTTATCATAGAAGAGCAGTTCAGTCTAAGTAGCTTTTCAATTAAAAACATTAATAGCTTGCAGGGCAACTCGGAATACTTCAATATGAGTTACCAAGATACAAGAAGCAGGACAACTATGCGCATACTCACCCTTCACTGCCTTTTGTGCTGTTCCCATCTTTCAAATACATTGAGAAATCGATAACCCCAACCTAGAAAAATTTGCATTTTACATTAAACACTTTTTTTAAGACTAAACACTGTCCGTACTTATGAAAGTTTAGAGTCATTCAGTTTGAACATCAGTACGTGTTGTGTTACAGCAAAGATTCATTATGCCAGTCATCTATCAAAAATTAATGAAAACATGGTGTATTTTAAGCATAAATATAGCAGGATAAGCAGCAAGTTGGCAAGCAAGCCTTAGGACATAAGGACAAAACATTATCATCGCCGTATCTGTATACACACTGCTTATGCAAGCTGGGACACAAGTGCATACAGGCTCATTTTCTTTTGTTTAACAGCTACAATGATCTCATCCCGCAGCGTGAGTGAATTAACATCTCTGCTCGTTTCTCCCCTCATTTTGGCTATGTCCTTCCCGGTTTTCACCTCCTTTTTCATTTGTCTTTTGCTCTAC
Organism: Rynchops niger; assembly: GCA_013400035.1. Taxonomy (NCBI): domain Eukaryota; kingdom Metazoa; phylum Chordata; class Aves; order Charadriiformes; family Laridae; genus Rynchops; species Rynchops niger. The sequence goes on along the minus strand of VXBH01008161.1, from coordinate 796,111 downwards.
AGTGACCTGCGTGCAGGCCCTAGCAAAGCAGAACAGCAAAGAGAAAACCAAAACCCCGAGTCTCTGATCTCAGCGCCGTCATCTAACCGAAGACCACAATCATAGGAACAAGCTTATATTAGTCTTCTATTACATAGCACAACAAACTTGTATCTCAGGCGAATAAACCAGAAAATTTTTCCAATTAAAAAGAGCAGGAAAAAAAACCCCCATTAACTGAATACCCAGTACCTGTGAGTCCAGGTCTTCTCCTTTCATGCAGAAGTTTGCATCGATGACGTTCAAACCTACTAGGAGGCCAGCAATGATCGCACCTTCTTCTTCCATCATCAGTGCGTTAGGCTCATAAAATTCACTGCAGGATGCACGGCAAGGGAAGACAACAGTTGCATGTTTAAAAATCAACTAAAATGATGTCAAGTAGCATGGGATCCCTGACATTTCATATGCCAACATAATGCAAGTTGGAGACCTGGTTCCTCAGCTGTTGAGATGTGATGGAAGGTAAGCACGATTCTTGAGTAATGGTACAGCACATTGAAGATTTAAGACTGGGACTTAACATCAGAGTTTGGTTTTTGTTTTTTTTTTTAAGTAGCGTACTTCTACTACTTTTTTACACCCTTTTATTAACACAAGCCACCACCACATCTTCCAGCGGACAATACCAGGTTCTCCTTTCTAACCCCGAGTCGGCTATGGATTTACACGGACAGCTAACAGAAACCTACGTGTTTGAGTAAACAAACACCAAATATTCATTAAGTCCTGCTTACACAGACATAGTAGTTCAAACCCATGGACTTTCAATTAAACTACAAAATCACTGCTGTTTTATGAGCGGGAAGCAGAGATACAGAAAAGTGAAATGACACGTTCAAAGTCAGACGGTAATGAAGTGAGAAGGTCAGAAATAACATCCAGGGCCAACATTTTGCAGGGAGATAATACTGCAGAGATAAACTCTGTACAAATATTTCACCCAAATCATCTCTTTGGGACCAAAATTTGTGTTTATTCTAATGGATATTACAATACTACAAGAAAGATATGGATGTGCTGGAACGTGTCCAGAGGAAGGGCACGAGGACGATCAGAGAGCTGGGGTTGTTCAGTCTGGAGAAAAGAAGGCTCCAAGGAGACCTTACAGTGGCCTACCAGTATCTTAAGGGGCCTAAAGAAAGCTGCTGAGGGACTTTTTAAGATGTCGGGTAATGGTAGGACTAGAGGGAATGGATTAAAACTAGAGATGGGTCAATTCAGACGGGACGTTAGGAAGAAGTTCTTCACCATGAGGGTGGTGAGACACTGGAACAGGTTGCCCAGAGAGGTGGTGGAAGCCCCATCCCTGGTAGTTTTTAAGGCCAGGCTGGACGGGGCTCTGAGCAACCTGATCTAGTGGGAGGTGTCCCTGCCCATGGCAGGGGGGTTGGAACTAGATGATCTTTAAGGTCCCTTCCGACCCTGACAATTCTATGATACTTGAGACAAAAATGGAGAAGTAACAGCTTCTGAATTAAGAAAGAAGACTAAGCATTTTTAATCCCTCAGAGGAAGCTCTGCATTTCACAAATATTACCATTTCTCACAAAAAGTGCATGCATACTTTACCATTTGGATGTAAAATATTGTAAAGACCTTACAAGTGGGCAGAAGTGAACCTAACCTAATCCGAGACCGAGCTCAGCGCTCACCTGAGAAGATCCTTTCTGTTAATCAAGGCTTTCATGTATTCTGAAAGTTTCTTCTGCATGAGAGCCAGGCGAAGCCAAGCTCTTCCCCTCCCCACAGGTGTCCTACGAAGGCCAGAAACAAAACAGTTACAGAGGTAACGCAATGCACGTTCACACACAGCTTTAATAACCCTTTCCTAGCTAAAGTTTCTGCATCTCAAAGATAGAGCTGGCACTGATGAAAACAGGGAAATATAAGGTATTTGAGCGCACATAGCTGCAGTCAAGTTTATCTAAGCAATCACCGCTTCTCTCATAGCTAATTGTGTATTTGTTGTTCTACTAAAAATATTTCCCTGCCTTTACCCCTGCTGGATGCACGGACAGAGATCAGCTGCTTCAACACATCACCTTCTAATTCAAAGTCAGTGCATAAGGCACGTCAGAACAACATGTGTACGCTCCAGCACAGACGCCCAAGCACCGCTCCTTCAGGCAGGCGTGAAGTTGGGTGACAATCCTGAAAGCCAACTGAAAACACTAATTCAGTACTGTTCTCTTCCACTATTTTGCTCATTAACACACCCACAGGACGCAATGGGTTATATTCACAGCTCCTCCCCCTCTGTTTCTCCTGGCAAACTGAAGCTCTCGGCTTGAAAAATACGGTAAGCGATAATACTGCATCACAGCTCCAGCTCACCCACCCCGGCGTGCTGGCCAGGAGCCAGCACCAGATGCTCCGAAGGAAGGTGTACATCCCCCGTGTTGAGCAGTATTCTGATTAGAAGGAAATTTCTTTCCCAGTCCAGCAGTCCATTAGCTGTCTCACACCGAACAGCACTTTATTTTCTAACCTTAACTAGTAAAAGCAGCAACTGCCCATGAAAGTCATCTTCGTTACTGGCCCATTTTTGACCTCACTAATATGACATGACATTTCCCAAGGGTTAGTAGGAACGCAAAGCTGAGGTTTAGAAACTCATTCTAAAACTGTTCTTTCTTTCCCTTTATTTAATGTTTCAATGTTTTACAACAGGAAAAGGTAACAGGAGCTCTGGCACAACAGTGGTGGCACTCCAAGCTGCTCCAGGAGTCGTCCTGCACAAATCTCCATTAAAAGCATTTGCACGTCCATACGTACATCGCTAAACACTAACGCAAAATACTTACTGAATCTATCCACCTCTTCTTTCAGCAAAAAAGATTTAATCCTTATCCTTAGCCCTGCTACTCATACAAAGGCTTTCGTACACTTTTTTTTTTTCTATTCCTCAGGTGGAAAGCCTCTTACAGTTTCTTTTTAGCATAGAATAAGCAAACCTGAACGTGATGTCTGAAACGACTATGAAATTTTTAAAAGCAATACATGCTTTAAGTGGTTTTCTTTCCTCTCCCCTTTAACATAAGCTAGTAAGTTCCCCAACCTTGTGAGTGAGCCTCCCTTTTACACAAGCTTTACAAGTTTACCTGCATTTATTTATAAGAAAAATTACCTCTATCAATCAGCCTCAAAACTATTTAACCTGTCTTTGCCTTCATTCCAATTCCCTTCCTCTTCAGTCTGACTTGAGAAAGAGAGTCAGTAAAGGCTGAGACACACCATCACTCATTTACTCCTAGCAATAAATGCACTACTGTCCATAACGCCCCATGAACTCCACACAGAAAAAATACATGCCGTCATCTCCTTCTGCAGTTCCTTGATTAAGCATAAAAAACGAGTCATGATCCATTTTTATCAGCAGAATGTGGCAGATGTTTTCCTGAAGGTTATGTTTGCCCTTCCTTCTCTTCTTCAGGATCTTTCTTGCAATAAAAAACAAATCAGGCACTTGTGCCGTAAAAGACCGTACTTACTTCAGCCCTGGGAGATCCTTGACGCTTGCTGTAATTTCTGCAGCTTCAGGAACAAGTTTTTCTACAAGCTCTAGAGGTCCCCAAAATGATTTATTTTGCCCAAGAAAAGTCTTTTTGGCTACAAAAGACAAAGATATAAAACGAGCCTGTTAGTGCTGACTAAATACGTTCTCAAACATGATCAGAAGTGAATGAACACTAGACAAAAACTGCCAGAAAGATTCTTCTGGGACTGGTGCTGGGCAAGTACAAAATAGGACTTTTTATGCCCGAGTGTGGCTATTATCGGTATCATTCAAATGAGGCAACAAAAGATGGAAACGGATGCCAGAAAATACTCCATACATCCCCAGTACGCCAAAACAACAACATCCAATGATAACCAGCAGCTTGGATTCACTGCTAGAGGCCAAAATCTCTGCTAGGATGCCACCCCTGCCCCTAAGTCACACTTGATGCATGCACGGTAATTTCCTCTCCCTGACCATCCCGTTACCAGGAAGAGGATCACACCAGTTTGAACCCGCTCCCTCTCCATAGCTGTCAGGGGCTTCTCTGTGCATCCTTTCCTCCTTCAGAAAAGCCTTCTACTGACCCCTAGGTTCTAGAGCTGGAAATTAATTGTCTTCTTCCATAGTTCTTACTGCTACTTCACAACAGCAGCGCCAAGACCGAGAATTCCGTTAACTTCAAACTTAAGACCATAGGGGCCCTACAAACAGTAGGGACACCAGGGAAAGGATAAACAAAAAAGCTGAAGAATACGAACCCGTCTCCCTTGCACAATGTTACCTGCACCAGCACAGCATCCGTTGCTCTGCATGTAACGCTGAGCACAACTGCTCAAGAAGCGCCTCAGGATGTACACGTGGGCGCTGAGAGGACATCTAATATCCTCTGCTTTTCATCTGGAGCTACTGTATCAACACAGCAAGAAAAGTAGTCTCATACTTCACAACTTTAGTCGTGACTCCATATTATATAAGTAAATATACGCTCTGCTTGCTATTTTAGAAAGCAGCTTACAAGACATGACCTGCACAAAGCCAAAAACCTCACTTTTGATAGGACTAACTATTGAGAAAGGACCTCTGTGTTGCAGTTCCTCTTCCAGCAAGAGGACCGTTGTGTCCCTAAAGCATGACGAAGTGCAGAAAAGAAGGGAGTCATGACTTTGCCAAGGAGCTAATTTTATCACTGATCTCTTAGCTATACTCAAGTCATCTGAACAGCTGTTTCAAAACGGCAAGCACCTGCAACAACTGTTAACTTCTCCCCTTCAGCAGATTTTTTATCCTTCCTGCGGCCCATCAAGTCAACTGGGATGACAGCAGTGACCCTGCTCAGCCTCTCTTTAGTCTACTGTGGACTTTTAAAACTAGACTTTTACAAGAAGATTGCTCTTTCTCACTCCTACGCTACGACGAACAGCCCGGGAGGACCCCTTCTCAGGCAAGGTTACCTTTCAAGCCATGTTTAAGGCAATGTTCCATCACAACGAAGAACTGCTGAAGAGGTGCATAGTCGGAGTCCAGCGTCCTGCCCAGGTTAAGCGCCGATTCAATCAGCCCCTTGATACTCAGTTTCGCCATGTTCATCAGGTTCATGCGTTCATTAGCCATGAGATAATTAGGATCTATTAAGAAAAGGAAGACAAATACCGTCGAGTAACAAAAGCTATTTTTAATGAAGGAAGATATCCCATCTCTCTCTCTTTTTGTCCCCCAGCTTCAAAGACACTTTTAGGAGCAGTTACAGTTTCATGTGAGGCCCTCTCTTCAGGCCTTTTGTTGAGAAAAATCAAGATTTACTACCATTTTATGGCCGAAGCCACAACGACATGGGAACAGGTGACATAGCACATTAAGAGCACCTCAATGCTTCAAATAACTACATAAGCTTTAAATTGTCAAGAAAGAGAAGTCTGAAGACAGCAGCCGATGATGTACTTTACATCTTGACAGCGCTTCACTGACTGTAACAGCCATCACTTGCTCCAACCCAAATCTCCAGCTACATCCAGCAGCTACAAATCGGTAAGAACTCTCCCCTCCTGCGATTTGTTCTTCCACAAAGAACATCCACTTGTGGTTTGCTCTTACATCTAAAGATAACCACAAATCCTCTCACTCTTAATCCGTCCACGTGTGTCTCCATCCCGTCTTGCATCTTTCCTTCTCACATTTGGTTTTGTTTGTTTGTTTGTTTGTTTTAACTTGGATGTAACACAGATCCAGTTCCCACCTCTCTCTCTCTGTTTTCTCAACACTCCTGGTTTTTACCACTCACAGTACGGAGCTGACCTTCACGGCTCCTCTGACAGCTCGCTCCAAGTCCCAACACACAGGGATCTTCCATGACTGTATTCTTCTTCTACCATATTATTAATATTCAGACCTTTATACTTGCCAGTGGCAAGAAACAAATACAGACACTCATTTTCCAAACTACACCCTGCCTGCAAGGCCTCCTGCTCTCTGACCTGCGTAACGTGCCCATGCCAACACCTGTCCTTTCACCAAGTGTTTCCCTTCCCAAACACCATCAAGTGCGTTCCCAACACCCCAAGAAACAAACTGTCCCGTAACTAGGGTGAAATTGTCCTATGAGCACAACTAATAAAGTGTGCTTAAGCTCTAGGCCTGGAGATGCACAGTAACGGAGAGGAACTCTTGCTGTGAAAACCATGTCCCATCAGTTGCATGTTTTCTGTTTGTATCTGTTCCATCTGCGATCTCGTGTCCAACTTTTGAGCTTAAGTTCTTGGGCACGAGCAGTTTCATCCCTGTAAGGGACATTTATTCTAGGGCTGCTGGAAACAGACATAGAATCTTGAACTGATTTGCCACCTTCACGAGTGAATTTACTACACACAGCAGCAGAAACACGACCAGAGGACATCTAAGACTACATAGCTAAGCACAGAGTACACATTTTATCTGCTATACTGACAAAGCATGCTTGCATTTAGCAAGCAAGTAAACATCAGAGACTGAAACCCTTCAACTGGAACAAAAGGAGATATATTTCTATTTAAAATGCAGGGGAGCATGTATCCAAGTTTGATGAAAGAAGCCATAAAAACGTCTAAAAATCTAAGCAATGGAAGACTGACTGATCCTGCAGGCTCTATGGAGTACCACCACCCAGACAGCAACGCTCACCACCATCGGGGTCTTCTCAAGCTCTTTTTGGCTGTTGGGAGGCTCTATCATTTCAACAAACAAACAGCTAAGTTCCTACGTCTCTGCTTAAAAGACCTCTCACGGTGAAGGAGGAGGGGAAGATGCAACCCTCTTCCTAGTGGATCCAGTCCCTAAATGAAGCCTTGCAGAAGTCTGGGTCTGTATTCAGTAGGTTTGCCACTGAATAAACATCAAATCTTTACTAGGCAGGTGGACTTGAGCTGTTTGGATTGTTAACAGTTCCCAACCTTTTGTGAATACAACTGTGAAGAATGTTTTCTTGCAATTTAAAATGCAACAACTTAGCCAAAAGAGGCCAAGGGGTACAGTCTTCTGAGACTACTGCAGTCTCCTACAGAGACTACTGCAGTCTCCTACAGGACTTGTCCTGATGATGCAAGTCATCATCCTGCTTCATCACGCTGCTGATACTGACGAGGCCAGTTGCTCCAATACAAATTCCTTGTCATCTCAAATGTACTCTCAGTGCAACGAGGCACCTTGTCACCACCCACCAGCCAAAGAGAGAGCAAAACTTCACAGAACCACAGAATAATGAAACATCAGATCATTCCCCCTTCCAATCTTGGGTATCTCCTGCGGGTTGAAGAGCACTGCAGACCCAGCAGCATGTAGCCGACAGGAGTAATTCTTGGTTTCAGTAACCTACAGCTGAGCCCAAAAAAGGCAAGAAGAGGAGCAATTGCTACTCTGTGACTGAAATTCCCTATGCCAGACACAAGGAGACACTGGGAGTTGGGAGACGAAAAGCAATTACTGAAGTAGAGACACAAACACCCTCAATCAAAGCAGCTGAGAAATTATGAAAGGGAATCAAAAGGGAGCATTTGTGAAACCCGGGAACAAAGGCGGATTTGCTGAACCTGCCTCTGAAGCACACCATGGCCGGGTTCCCACGGCTCCAAGGCTTGCTGGCACCCAGGCTGGTAAGGTCTCATCACTGCTCAGCTTTGGGTGGCCCGTCTGCCAGAGGACAGGCTGCTTTTATCAGGGACGGTATTGATGACCCAAAGAAGTCCTCAGACCCAGCGCTGTGGCCATGGCACTAGCAATACTCGAGTCCCCCTCATCAACGGGGAATTGCCATCCATCAGCATCCACATGTCTAGCCATGCTCCAGCCACATCTGCTGCCACGGACAAATGCCGCCTTGTTCAGAGGAGTGGCAAACGAGTTGTTCCTGTATCTCCACCCAAGCTTCTACTGCTGAGGGACAAAGGGATCAAACCCCCTGAGTTTCACTAACTCTTCAAGCACTGTCTTGGCTCACATCTTATAAACAGGCTGAGATTAAGCATTCAGAATTTATTTTCACGGTTTAGAAAGCTTCAAAGCACCCATTTAGGAATGCAATTCTCATAGCAGCACTGGACTGTAGCAAGATTTCATCAAGTGGGTGATTTTTACTGCAGAACTACCACTATTTTAAGGTGATAGATGCGGCATGTACATTGAGCAGATGACCTGTCTTGTGATCTGCAATCCATTTTACGATGTGCAATGTAGCTAGCCGTCACCATTACTAGGAAGGCACACTCAAGAAGTCAGATGTAATATAACATGCAATTGCAAAAACTAGTTTTTGTACATGCAATTAAAAAAAGTTATATATATTTTCTTCTGTGTTCTTTTGCATAAAACTAATGAACACCACCTCTGACGCCATCCATCGCAGTTGCCCTTCAAGAGTGTATGAACATAGCTACTGCACTTGCTTCTGCCGCAGACAACTATTGTCACAAAATAATGCTTTGCTTCAGTGCCATGGTTCAAAATCTGCTCAAAATAAGCTTATCTGGTAAAAAACAAATCAACCTGCTCCCTCGATACTTCTGGGAGCGCAACACCACCTACAGTATATCCATGCTTGTGACCAAGACCAACCAGCAGAAATCTCTAGTAGATCTGAATTACCTAAGACAATGGACGGTGTGGTGGTAAAACAAACAAAGAGGTTTTGGTTTTTTAATCTAATTTAAATACATTTTGAATATGGGTTGAACACGATTATTTGCCTGGCCAGGCTTTGAAGGGATGCTCTTACGCATCCACATGCACAGAAAATGTTACTGTGGCTACAGTTATTAGCTAATTTGAACTATGGTAGAGTCTAAGGATGCTGCTTGGAATTAGGGTCCGACTGCCTTACATACTCACAGGAACCCATGCACGTTTCTGAAGAGCATCGAGAGCTGCTGCCTCGCGCAGACCCACGCTGGGGTCACGGGTACCATACGCTTTTTGAGGCAAGGCACGTGGTTTTCCACAAGTCCGAGAGGTCTGTGACGGCTGTGTGTCAGCTGGGTCAATACTACTCTAGTTATAAGAAAAACCCCAAACCCTCAACAAATAAGAACAATAGAGGGGTATATGAAGCATGTTCAAGACAATTAGATTCTTTCAACGCTTTTAAGAACTAATGAACATCTGAGGTGATGAAAGCACTAAGGAAAAAAGAAAAAAGCAGGGCTAGGTTTTAATTTATGATTAAAAAGTGCAGTCACAGGCTAAAGAACAGAAAAATGTTTTTATTGCATTAACTAAAGGTTTCTGCTTCATCAGCCTGTGGTGAAAGATGGTGCTGTGCATATGCAGCTTATCTAAGATTCTCATCTTGCAAATCAAGTAACTGTTATATAGCATAAAACCGGATCAAATCCCAAAGATTTATTCCAAAAATTAAATCTTAAGGAATTTATACCATTGTCATATAGGCTGCAATATATACACATTTAAAACTGAGTCCAGAAGAGCAGGGTAAGCAAGCAAAGATGACTTTTACACAAGATTACCAGGCTGATTTTAACTCAACCCAGACACTTTCTGCTTTGACAGCCTGACCCTGATGTGCAATTGAAGTTCTCCAAGTCAGTATCTTCTCCAACTTTCTCCTTCTGCCTCAAACGGCAGAAACTCCACCTGTGTTCTACTATACATGCCATGTCGTAAACCTTAAAAAGTAAAATCTTGGCCCTTAAGTTTTGCCTTTCAATGAGGTTGGCATTTCAATTGAAGTAATCCTGAATTCTCAAGACATTTGCTATTTCAATATTGTAGCTTCTACAGAACAGACGTGTTTTCTAACCAGCAGGCTCGCACATGGGATGGCAGTGGTCATGACTGAATGGGACTTGCATCCCTCTAGTACGACAGGGTGAAATAATCAAGTAAAAAATTTCTTTTTTTACTCTTAAAAAAAACACTTTCCTTAAAACGCTGAACTTCCAGGACTCTAAAGAGGTAAAACAAGAGGCACAATCATTCACACGATAACAGCATCAAAAGCAAAGGCTTCCTGTGAAGCTTCCACAAAGACAACATTTTCAAAAACAACCAAGAACCTCTGTAATTTGTTTGAAAGTTATAGTATGTACCTAGGAATCTGAAAGTTAAGGAAAAATCTCCAAGGGTTAAGCTGTGACTGCGGTCTAAGCACTTCTCACCTGGTGACAATAGATTTTACTGCTCCTCATATTGAATTAACCCTAAAAGAATTTAGAAGAAACTAAAATAAAGCTAGAACTTTGATCAAATGCAAGTAGTCACGAAACACTGTAGATTTGAACAAATCTGCTCAAAGTCATGACAATTAATTAATAAGTCAGCTAGGTTCTCCATGTACTGAATCCCTATCAAATCAAGAACCCAAACTTAGAGCAACCTGAAATTTAGAAAATCTGCTTCTGTGTATGGAAGAGAAACGGCATCTTGCAGACAGTTCATACCGTATTCCGATTAACTGAGGTAGGTTAATTGTCAAACACTGCCTTTCAAGATGAAGCAGCCAGCCACCTACGGCGCACCGAGCTTCAGTTAAGCAAATTCACATTAGGCAAGGCATTAGTTCCAGCTGCTCGTGAAATCATGAACACATGTATAATTTCCAACAAACGTGGAAGGCAAACCCCTAGATAAATTAAGGCCTTGCATCATTTAAACTGGAGTTCAGCATCATGATGCATTTTTTTTTAAGCTTCCTGTGTTTCAGTTGAAGCTTTCCCGACAGTCCCCTACGTTCAAATGCCTCCTCTGCCTTCCAGCAACGCAAGCCCCTGACTACCATCGCAAGGAAGAGGTGACAGGACATTTTGCCTATCATGCAAACACTCTCTTAAAGGTAAGCAGTGACGACAGTAAAAATAACATGACTATTCACAAGTGAAAAGCAGAGGCATGTCTGTTTCTACAGAAAGAGGTTTTATGCTACTAAATTTTAGCTTCTGTATTCTAAATTCAACCTGTCTCCTCTGAGGGACATTGGGCAGCAGCTGGACTAACGCCACCCTACCAAAATAAAATCTGATGTCCAAGGAGAGGAAACATTTTCACAGAGAGTTTAAAAGGTTGTTTCATGTCTTCTTGCTATTACGTCCTTACTGTTGACTTTTGAGGGGGAAAGCACGCTCCACGTGAAGCATCCATCAGACTCTGATGGATCGCCGAGGATGGTTTCCCGCACACACCAGGCATGCAAGAGTTTCAAAAAAGCACAATGGGGTGATGGGAAACAAAGATACAAGTACAAACAGACAGGAGACATTTCAAATGCATCCCACCCCAACAAAATCCATGCAAAACACACCTGTACAATGTTTAAACCTTTTTTTAAATTTTTCCCTTAAAGACTACCTTGGGTACGCCCTCGGCTGGAGGTGCTGGGGAAGCAGAAGTAGCTGTTGTGCCAGGAGAGAGGACATCTCCCGCGGGGTTCCCGAGGCCACCAGGCAGAAGCCCAGGCACGTAACCAAGCACAAGAGCTAAAAAAGGCACCACCCACGCAAGAGATTGGTGTAGTTAATGCATCAAAACTAGTTTTTGCGCACGACGCACCCCTCTTTAAAAAGATCTACACAAGCTGAGTTTCCAAGTATAAGTAGGTTTTGCTGTGTCGTGGTTGATTTTGCTTCTTGGTTCTGCCAGAAACATGCTTAAAATGATTCGCTCTGGAAGGTTTGAGTCCCAAACCTAGCTGCATTACTTTGTCATCCTTAACTCTCGTTTATTATTTTGTAATAATCGCAGCTACATATTTTAAGACAGATTTATCCTCCACGGTGTTGCTCATTCTTTACGCTCTGTTTATAACCCTGAGCCCGTAACGTAAACATTTTTCACTTAATTTCACCATTTTGCTTTACCAAGTTTTAAGTTTAAATTTCTTATCTGTGCTACAAAGAAGGAAAGGCAGCTTTTGGCAAACGTCCTACCAGTGAGAATTAGACCAGAACTGAATAAAACAGAGTTCTGGTAAAAAACCAGCCACCGTGGCATCTGCAATTTGCAACACATTTGAAAATACTCACTGTGCAAATCAGCAAAAAGAGCTGAAATGCATCTTATGACCTCGTAGTAACAGGCCCTATGCTCATAAATCTTCTAGATATCAAGAACTCTAGCTTTAGCTTCTAATTTGAGATTGCCATTTTAAAAGAGTTTGGCCTGTATAGATCAATTCCCCGAACCATCCTTCTATGCTGAAGCTTATCTCCTTCCCCATGAGGAGCAGGTAAAACTTCTCAGCCGCAAAAGGAAAATTCCCTTCTTGTTCCTCTGCCTCCAAAAGGTACCTTAGCCTTTTGTGCTGCAAACACTTTCACCCCAAGCGTCAACAGCTGCGTTTAGTCATCGAATTATAGATTTACTTGAGCCCATCGCTGAATTGGGGATTCCACCATTTCACACATGCACCATTTTAAAGAATCAAGTAAGAAGCACTGTTAAAAAAAAATTATTCTCTTTTAGTACTTCACAAGTTTTAATAAAACATTTGCAAAGCAAGTTTTAGAGTCACTTCTGCAAAGTCTCGAGTTTATAAATAGCAATACCTCAGGAAATCGAACCTTTGGGATGATTTCTGAAATATTTTTTACAATTTAGCTTCCATATGTTGCCACAACTTTTTAAGTTGTGTTTGTATCAGGCATAGAAAATAATCGCCTCAGAACGCCTTTAATGTAAGTAAACTAGCCCCTTGTTGACTCGTATTTTCTACCTCTACTTGAAGTAAAAAATACCCAAAAGTTTTTTAAAGCAGTTTTCCAAGCAACACCGCATGCACGTGTTTCCAAAAAAGGTATCAGTAAGAATTTAGAAACCAAAACTGATCACATGGAAGCCACGGAGCGGCTGACAAAATTCAGAAGAAAAGCCTTCACGATATGCATTTTAAATGTTAATTAATGCAATTGCAAGAGCAATACATACACTGGAGCGATCAAAGACATTTTCTTTACCAGGCTAACAGCAGAAACCAAACATCCACCCAAGAGTACAATGAGCACAGTGTGTTCTGGCTGCCGACCTGGCTGAACCAGACAAGCACGTTCAGAGAGCCCCGGCTACCAGCACTGGAAAGGAAAACGGTATTCTGCACTCAGGCTCAAAATAAGAAGTCAAAGGCCAATCATTAGTGGAAATAATAGCTGAAAGATGTCGGTGTGGCACGCACCTTCGGTATCACCAGCACGCAATTGCTCCACCACATCTGTCAAATCCTCCCAAGAGTCTTTGCAAACAGCAAAAAGAAAGGAAAAGAAAGAAAATGTCATGCAAGCCGTGATCTAAAGGCAAGATTCAGAAAAATCAAGGTATAAGAAAAGGATAACTGAAAGGGAGATTTGCATAATACAAGACTTAATTCATAGTGGGAAGAGATTTGCAAGTCAAAAGGGTTTATTAGTCTGCACAAAGCAATAGAGCAAAGCATTTTTTTCCTTGAGAATCAAATTAAGGTAAGCTTCAGTTAAGCTTTAGAAGCTTTGCTTCTTTCTGCAGTAAGACAAGCAACGTTTTTGCAAAGCACATCCTAAAAAGAAAAGCAAGAAAAGCGTTATTTTCTTTGTAAGACCAAAGCACTAAATTTTTTATATTTATGCAATGTCAGCATCTGCTTCAGTTTCCTCATAGCCAGCCCCCAAAAAGCACCCCACCTAAGAGGGAAATACAGCTACACGTGAAAAGCAAGCACGCCTCAGGAAAAGGACATACTGAGGACACGTTAAATCAGGTTAAACAGAGCTTGAACTCCGTTACGAGCGTCATTCCAAGCGCAAAGTCGTGCAGAGGTGATCCAAAGGAGCCTGGACACGGGGCACGGGTTTCACGTCCTCATCCCGATTACAATGCACTAAGGCCTGGAAGAGGAAAACCCCTCTGTCTCCATGCTGGGAGCCTGCAGAGGGCTGACGGGCACAGGGTGGAGGAAACCATCCTGGAGAGGAGCAGGCAGGACAAGGAAAACGCCTTTAAGCACGCCCGCTCATTCTCAGGTTTCAAACCCAGAAAACAGAGGCAGAGGAAGCCGCGGAGGGTCCGAACCCTGCGGGATTTTCAGTTCCCGACTTACATGCCCGCTTCTCCCCAGCGTTAATTTGCAATCGGTTGAACGTCCGAAGCGCGAGAAAGGCTCGATTCCCCTTTACAGGCCAACGGTGCCAAAGTCCTGAGCAAAGTACACACGCTGCTAGGACCTCCTCCCTCCCACGGAAAAGCTATCGGCAGCCTCCTCTCCTGCTGTAGGAGCCAGCACCAGCTGGCAAACACTGTTGTCACAGTCCCTGCCTTTAAAGGGAAGAAAGAAAAAAACAAAAAAAAAAAAAAAAAAGGGGCTAAATATCAGTACTACTAACAATTCAACTCATCCCCAAAAGCTTCCTACCATTGACCAACAGCCTTCTTATCCTTTGAAACTCTTTTATTCACATAGCTGGGTTTTAGCCATCAGTTTTCTTCACGTCTTGCCTAAACGTTACCGACAACAGCAGCAAACCACCATTGCCTGGGTCCTGCCCACGTAACTCCAGCTGAAGCCATCAACGGTGCGCGATTCATCAGGGATTTCTCCTCTCCTTGTCAGGGGTGACGAGGGAGGGACGCCATCAGGTTCACCCACCTCTGCTTGCTAGGAGCAACAGGCAGTTTCGCTTGCGAAATTCCCTGCTATTGCAAGAACGAAGCCCTGGGGATGATCCCACCACCACCCGCTTCCCCCACATGCTACGCTTACAGCTTTTGGACTTTTATTACAGGCATTGCAGCTTTCCGGAGGTTTGGGAGACTTTCTGTAGGCCACAGCACAGCAGGGGACTGACACGTCTCATGCTTTCCTGGACCCTACTGCACCCTTACACCTTGGAGTGCTACAAATTGGACTCAGTTACTCACAGAGTCACTTTCACCTCTTTGCCTTTTTTTTTTTTTTTTTGGACTTAAACCACAAATGTTAGCATGATGGAGAAATTCAATATTTGTAGAAAAACGCTTTGCATAACACTACGTAAGCTAATGCGGCTAGTGTTTTCTAGCTGTTATTTCCAGCATTTCTGAAAACGAATCAGAGAACTAAGCCAGGATTTATTTAATAGCAGTTTCCATCACACGTAAAGATAGGAACCAGATTCTGATCAGCCCAGAACCCCTACCTGCACGCTGAGACTGAAGCCAGATGACACCGCTGAAGGGGCTGTTACCTAATACTGAGGGGTTGGGTTTTTTTTCCTTAATCATCTAAAGCGTAAACAGTGGAGAACGTGTCATAACCGAGAGAAGATTTATGATTAGCTTACAAACGTCAGTGGAGTTACTAACATTTTCTTCTATTACATCCCTACAGGCAACAGTCCCATCCTCTCTCTGGCAAGAAGTGCTTGCAAGAATTGCATGAATGTATGTTGGCACAAAGGCCCTGTGGGGTTTGTAAACATTTAATGGCAAAAGCACACATTTAATCAGCACTTTCGTTCATATTTTTGTTCATTTCATCATGCATCTAACCACAGCTTGCATACATTTCACTTCTGCTTTTACATTCTACAGTTTCCCCCACTTCTCTGGAAGTTCCACCCAACAACAGTGGGGGGAAAAACTCTCAAGACACAGACACACACACTAATAAGTAAATAAATCAAAGAAACCCGCAACTTGCTCGTGTCCATGCTCCTTATCATGGTACGTCTAACACAAGAGGAATACTTTTCCTTATTCTGGAAAAAATATTAAAGCCTGTAACTGGTGTGCACCAAGTTTAGAAAACGGGATGACCAAGACATTTAAGTCTGCATAAAACGATTACCTCCTTCCAACTAGATTCCCAGGAAGATTAGTATTGTGGAATTGAATATCCCACTGGAATAAATACACAAGCAAGCTCTTTAGAAAGGAACTGGAGTTAAGGAATGCTTAAAAAGAGGCGGCAGCTAATGAATAGCGAGTGACTACATCCAGAAAACAAACCAAAACTTTCCCTCCTAACTTCATCTTCCTGAATTTGCTCACATCTTAATTTTTGTTTTAGTATTTCTCAGACATACGCAATACCTAGCAACTACAGCAAAATTCGGAGCAATTTGTGCAGGAATATGGGATATTGCCAGTGGATACACTTTCCCATGCAAATAAAAGCTTTTAAAAATAAATGCTGGAGGCAGTACCAGCATAAAAATTATTTCATTCTGCTATTCAAGAGAGTGTTTCATCGGTTTGGGGTTTGGTTTGTTGTTTTTTCTTTTTTTTCTTTTTTAAAGATTGAAGTTTTTAGCCTAACGGCCCGGGTGGCACGCTGTGAGCTGCCCCACTGCTCTAAAGCGCTGAGAAAACACGCTACATGCAACAGCTGAGAGGCTGAAGGGGAAGTCAAAGATTGTGGGTTCTCACTCTACGGGCAGGACGGGAATAGAAACAGCACCCGATTCGTAGTATGGGGTCCCGAACAGGCGTCTCATGAGCACAAAGCAGCAAAAGTTCCCAAGTGTACAGCAGAAATACCTCTGTGATTTTTTAAACAAACCTACACAAGCACCTGGTATGTGCTCTTTAATAAACGCTGAGAAGTCCCCATAGTCCAGACCTGCCCAAAACCCTGTATGCTCCCCTCAGACCACCAACACAGAATGAATTCATTCAGAAATAAAGTTTAATGGACATTGCCACCTCAAAGGCAGCATCTCAGCCTACACCAGGACACCACCTACAAGTGTGCTCCCACAATCTGCAGTAAGCCTAGCAGAAGAACCGCAAGCTCCCCAACCCACACGGCTTCCCAGGCCCCCAGTTTTTATTACTTCTATTAGTAAATACTGTGCGAGAGCAACCAGGAGGATGTTTTTCTCCAGGTTTCTTGTATAGCAGTGGCATTTTTTCATGTGTAAAGACAGACATGGAAAACAAAGCAACGAATCCACACACTCTCTGTATATTTTCCAAGCACAATATGAGAACGAAGTTGCTCCAAAGACAGACTAAAGAGGTCAGGATCCGGTTGTTTGGGGATTTTGATTTGGGTTTTTTGGGTGTTGTGGTTTTTTTATCACAGAAGTTTTTTGCAAACGCATAAGAACCGGCTGACAAGTCAGTAAAACAACCCCCCAAAAAACCAACCCAGCCCCGATTTTGGGAAGTGGGAAGTGAGCCTGACGCAGAAAGTCCTCAGCAGCGGTGCCATGCCAGTTGTGCTGCTTGGGCTGCCATGGAAGGCTTGGCACAGATCTGTCAGCTTTTGTACAGACACTTGCAGAAACCATTAACTCTGTTGAAGAGTTATAAATAAACAAACCCAAGGCCGGGGTCCCCACGTTCTGTTTACTGATAAGGAAAGGGGTTATTTTTTAAGCTTGCCCAAAAGAGCACTCAAAAAAACATTAAAGACGAGACAACCAGACTGCATCCAGGCAAGGCACTGGTGTTAAATCCCCTCTGCCCCTGCCTGGTTATTTGCCGTAAGTGAAAAACGTTTTGAGGAAAATTTAAAAAAAAAAA